>PVJS01056392.1:0-12355 GCA_004027185.1 Glis glis | reverse complement strand
ATGGACATCTAGGTTGGTTCCATAATTTGGCCACTGTGAATTGTGCTGCTATGAACATGGGTATGCATATATTACTGTTGTTTTCTAGTTTCAATCCCTTTGGTATGATACCTAATAGTGGTATAGCCGGATCATATGGTGGATCCATTCCCAATTTTCTGAGGAATCTCCACACTGATCTCCACAGTGGTTGAACTAGTTTGCAATCCCACCAACAGTGTAGAAGAGTCCCAATTTCCCCACATCCTCGCCAACATTTGTTGTTGTTTGACTTCTTAATGCTTGCCATTCTAATTGGGGTCAGATGAAATCTTAGAGTAGTTTTGATTTGCATCTCCCTGATCAATAAGATTTTTTAAGATGCACACTCATAGAAGAAATTGTACTTCCTGTTAGTATCCAATCTCCTTAAACCCTTCCCTAATCCCACAAAACCAGACTGAGTCTTCATTTCCTTACCATACCCTCTCACTGGGACCCCCATGAATTCAAAGACATGAATTCTCCCACATGAAAAAAAACACAGTAAACTTGTTGAACTACAGGTACTTCCTAGTGGTCTTTGGCTATGGGAAACTGATGAAAGTAATAATTTGTTCCATGGTTATAGGACCTCTTCATCATATTTTCTCCTAATATGTACTCCACCATTTAATTTTTTAAATAATTAAATTTGTTAATGCATATGAAATTTGTTTTACTTGAGTTTTGGTAAAGATTAACATTTGAACTGATTAACCGATTTTAATGTATTCAATCATATATTCATTATTTATTTTCATATTTTAATCATGCTACCTTAAGTTATGTTCTAGTTGCATTCTTCCTACTAACGTATCAGAAACACAAAATATGCAAGTCTATATGTAAATCTAAAACTTTAAGATTTAGCATGTTTAATATTAAAGAAATTAGTATAAATGAGGAATGAACATGTATACTCTGAAGCTTTTTTTAAAGTGTTCCCTTTAGTGTTAAGATGCACTGATGCTTAAACAATTTTAAAAGTAGGAATTTTGTTTCCTCTGACAGTTGCATGTTCTCTTACACCTCAATGTCTTTTTCTGCTGCCTTTTCTTTCTTCTACTCCTCTGTTCATTGACTTCATTGTTAGGAAGCATTCTGCTCTCTATTTCCTGGCTAGTGCATTCCTTCTCCAGGTTCATGGCACTGTTCACATTATAAAGCACTTTAATACCCATCAGTCTCCCACTTCCTTATTTACTTTTGTACCCTCTGTCTCCCACTAATCAATAAGCTTATCAGAACATCTTATCATTCATGTTGGTTTACCCAATTTCAAGCAAGTAGGAGTGATACAAAAGATGTTTAGTGGAACTAAGAATGTGTTTCCTATAACTATGAGTCAGTTTCAGGAATAATACCAGACGAGGAAGATACTAGTCTAGCAAAGCCTTTCTTCATGTCCAGGGCTACTCTCAATGTAATATGTTCACTGTAGAAGAAAGACTTCTATGCCCATTTGAAGATCTAAGATAAGACAAGTTAGAAAGCATAAAGAGAAAAGAGGTATCTAGTGCTTGGTGATAAAAGCTAAGGCTTTATTGTTGTCAATTATAATTGAAAGGGTATGACTTAAAATGCTGCACCAGCCAACTAAAGATTCCTTTCCAAACAAGGACATCAGGCACTTTTATGTAGTGCATAACAATCACCTTTAGGCTGCAGGCAAAAATAGAAAATAGAGCTGAGCCACTGCCCTGCTGGAGATGCACAGGAGGCCGACTGGCGAAGAGACCCAGCTGCCCTGGTGGTGAAAGCCTGCTTCTGTCCTCTCAGGTCCAAATGGACAAGCCCCTGGCCTGAGGCTGGAGCCTAAGGGTCTTCTGTTCATGTCTCACTGGCCTCCATAAATATTTTCTGGATTGTCAAGTAAATGACCTTTAAGCTCTTACCAGGGTGTTCAGCCCATAACCCTCTTCTTAGGACGATTTTTCTCAGTGAAAAAGTTCCGTTTCATCTCCCGAACTGCCCAAGGGCACCTGCTAGCAGCTTTTAGTCTGTTAGTTTAGCCAAGAATTCTTATATGGCCTCTAGTGAGACATTTTAGTTTTCACTGGTATTGCTTTTAGACAGCTTTATTGTATTGCATCCACATTACTTCCCTTAAACTTTATTTTAATATATATGAAGGAATATTTCATTGATGTGACAAAACACAAACATTGATAATATTTTTGATATGGTTAGATCCAAAAATACCAAACGCTCTTTCTCCACTTGATCTCTCATTTCATCTCAGGGGTTCTTCCTGGCGTAAGTGTCTGTACTCTAGGGACATCCATTATCACACACCTAAACACTTTGACAAATTGGCAAATGACACATTGATAATTGACACTATCATCCACTCTTGGTTAAATTATAAACCTGGAGACTTCCTCAGTTATATTTGCTTTCTCTAGTTTCTCATTTTGATCCTCTTTTACTATCAAAGCCTAAAAACACACCCTCCAAAAGCACATCGTAGCCATCTTCTGATATCTGCAACCACCAACACCACCTTGTCCCAAGCCATTTGGATGGCAGACATAACCTCCTGGCGCATCTGTCTCCCAGTGCTTAGTTATATACACACTGTGTTTTCCAATAAACTCCCAGTGTAATGCTTTAAAAACTTGAGCCAGGTCAGGCCCCACATCTCTCAGAAACTTTTAATGCCATTACATGAAATTTGAAGAAAATGTAAACCTTCTTAACGCTCTCTATGCTCTGTCCCAAGCCCTCCTCTCCAACTCCATTGCTACCACTCCTCTTGTAGTATGCACAAGATTTTTACTCTTGCCTTATGAAGTTCTCAGATCAGTGACACCTCCTGACAATCAGATCTGAATTGACCATTCCACCGCAGTGGAACTTCTATTCCGTTATCTCTTTTCTTTTGCTTTTTGGCAGCTACTGTCATCTGACTTTCATCTTTACTAGGTTACTAATCATTTCTCCCTAGGAAAGGGGAAACTTCCCCTAAGTTTGGACTCTTGTTTATCCATCTGTTCCAAGTACCTAGAAAAGTATTTCCATGTCGTATTTGTGACTAAATGTTAAGCTAATTGCAGTTGCAAATAAGCCCACTTAAAATAACACAAAAGACTTCTAGTTAATGCAGTTTTTATCAGCTAATGGGAAACTCAATGCTTGACTATGGAATTCTAAACAAAAAAAATTCCAAACATCCCATAATACAAATTGAGGTATGTGGTTGTAGGATATCCTTTAGGAACATTTTTCTGATATCCATCTTCAGAGTGTATCTCTGCACAGCTATTAGGACCAAGGATATTGAGTCTAAATGATGAAAATTTCTCTCATATCTCTCATCTAAGTCTATAATTAGAATAAGTGTATTCACTTACTATTATAAATGAACAACACCCCAAACATAGAAGCATTCAGCTTTTCTCATGAAACGCAAGGAGAGTATACTAATTTCCTAGGATTGTCAAAACAAATCACCACAGGCTAGGTAATTTAAAACAACATACACTTATTATATCACATTTTTATACTTTTATTGGTGTTTTGTAATTATACATCATAGTGAGGCCCAAAGCGATACACGCGCACAGCACATGGTGTGTTTCCCTCTGGACCCCGCCCTGCACCCCCTCCCTCCCCATACATTTAGTGAAGTTGGAAGTGCTGCCTTCGTATATGGACACGCCATTATGTGAACTTTCTCCTTCCCCTCCTCCCTCCCCCAGTCCCCATCCACTATTTTTCACTGGTCTCTCTCTTCATTTATCTAAAGTCCCTTTTGTTTCCTATTTTCTCTCTAGCTTCCACCTATGAGAGAAAACATACAACCCTCGACTTTCTGAGGCTGGCTGATTTTACTTAGCATACTATTCTCTCATTCCATCAATTTTCCTGCAAATGACATAATTTTGTTCTTCTTTATGACGGAGTAGAATTCCACTGTGTGTATATACCACATTTTCTTTATCCATTCATCTGTTGAGGAACACCAAGGTTGGTTCCAAAATTTGGCTATTGTTAATAATGCTGCTATAAACATGGATATGCATGTAAATATGAGGCACAGTTCTGAACAGTAGAGGACTAACATCCAGGGATTGGCAGGGCCAAGCTCCCTCCGGAGTCCAGGGGAGAATCTCTCCTGGCCTCTTCCAGCTTCCTGTGGCTACTGGAAAGTTTGGCATCCTTAGCTTGGAGCAGGCTCATCCAATCTCCACCTATGTTGTCACAAAGTCCTTTACCTTCCCCTAGCCTTCTTATAAGGACATCAGTTACTGGATTAAGGTCCACCTGAATGCAGTGTGATCTTATTTAGTTTGATAACATGAAAGAGACTCTATTCCCAAACAAGGTCACATTCACAGGTCTGGGGACTTGGGGCTTGAACATTTCACAACAGAGGACACAATTGTATCTACTCAGAGAATCTACCTATAGGTGGTATCATTCAGAGCATGACACTGTTTTCAGTCATGGAATGCTGAGCGTACACGACCCGTTTCTACAAATGCTTCTCATTAGGGATTTGTCATGAAATCATCCCATCACTACTTGGTTTCTATTCCATTTTTACCTAAGCAGAAATATTATCTGAAAATATATCTACATGCAAGGAGAGAATTTGTCAAATAAACTTGAAGAATTACAGTCTGATAATTGTTTTAATCAATAGCTTAATGTAACTTCCCCTGTATTGAAAAAGGATTACCACAAACATGAGCCCGAGTCGGGCGTGGTGGTACATGCTTGTAATCCCAGTACTTTGTGAGGCGGAGACCGGAGGATCCGGGTTTGCGGCCAGCCTCAGCTCTCTCTCTCTCTCTCTCCCTGTCTCTCTCTACTTAGTGAGGCCCTCCGCAACCTCGTGAGACCTGATTTCAAAATAAGGGATAAAAAATAGGGCCGGGGGTGTAGCGCAGAGGTAGAACGCCCCTGGGTTCAATCCCCGGTACCGCAAAAAAAAAAAAAAAAACCATGAACCCAAGTTTCTAGTTTTGAAAAATCTTATTTTTATTCTAAATAAACACATTGATATTTGAGTTTTATATATATGTGTGCCTGGCATAGCTGATGAGGTGCTGTTCATGGATTAAAATGAACTATAAATGGGATAGATGTGATAAATTTACCAAAATGATGAATTCTATCCCGCTTAAGCACTTGAGTGGCAAAGTATGAACTTTCTGGACACAAACGTATACCTGAATTCTACTCTTGGATTTGAGTCATTCTACTAAGATTGATTCAGGTATCCAGACAGAAAAACGGAAGTTCAGAGATTTATATCCACATTGATATCTCTGGGGAAATTCTGCCTATTTTGAAATAAAGCCAAATAATCTTGTAAATGACTTAGATCCATTAGTGTTTCTTCAATAACTATGTAACAAGGTGTGCTTGTTAAAACAGCAATGAGATCTTTACAAATAACTCTAGATTAGAAGTTGAAAATGCCAACAACAAAATGCTTATTAAAAGGACAAGCAACTTGTAAAAGAAACACTGGGATTCTGTTCCACTGCAGAATTTTACATTCTCAATTCAGTTTACAAGCTTTGCCAGTAAAAGGCAGAGACATCCTGAAATGACGTTCACTATGTTGAGAATACGAGGCTGTAACTGCTGTGGGAGAGGATAAATTAGACTATTTACATGGAAGGCAGAAAAGTTTTCTCTTCTACCATGAGTTTAAAAACATATTCATATATTTGTACCTAATTTTCTTGGGGAAGTGTGTTTACTTGAGGAGATCAGGGACAAAAACCCACAGTTAGCAGGAAAAAGAAGTGGGTGAGGGGTCTTTACTGCTTAGAACTATAGCACAGTGCTGGAGTTGAATTTTGAAGAAGTAAAGCTGAACTCTCTCTCTCTCTCTCTCTCTCTCTGTACTGGGAATTGAACCTCTGAGCTATATCCCCAACTTTCTTTTATTTTTTATTTTGAAACAGGATCTCACTAAGTTGCTGAAAGCCTCACTAAGTTGCTGAGGCTGGCCTTGAACTTGCGCTCCTCCTGTCTCAGCCTCCCATGTACTGGGATTAGAGGCATGTACCACCAGGGGCAGCCCTGAACTAATGTATTTTAACAAATGCTTTTATTATTTAAATGGTATCATCTTACATATTCATCTTACTTATATAAATTTATACATCTTACTTGTATAAATTTTGTTTTCTCTTACTTGCCTGCTGCTTTTCATTCCTTCTTCCCCAGTGGCCACATTGAATACTGCAGGTAACCAGTGACAATCTGGTGCGTATCCTTCACACACTTACAAAATTACAAAATTGTCTACTCATTTACACAAAAACACACATGCACACTTTTTGTCAAGTTTTAAGCAAAATAAAATGTATGTGTGTTCACAAGTGTGAATCCTGCTTTCCTCAATTATTAGTAGAAATCTAGTTAGTAATTAATCTCAATTACTCAGTAGAATTCCCTCCCAAACAACCATTATAGTTCTAATTGATTCATTATATATATTCTTCACAAAATCCTGTGTGCATATGTATATTCATATATATATATAAATATATACTACACATACATATACATACACATACATGTACATATTTGTCCCATTTTATATGTAGTTTCACTTTCTGCATTTTCATTTACCCATGATCCACTGTGGCTCTAAAATATTAAATGGAGAATTTCAGAAATAAAAAAAATTAGTGAGTTTCAATACACTTTATGGTATCATCTTGTTATAATTGTATTTTATTATTAGTCATGGTTATTATTCTCTGTTTCTAACTTATAAGTTTAATTTTATCACAGGTATGTGTTTATAGAAAAAACCACAGTGCATGCAGGCTTCAGAACTATCAGTGCTTTTGCGCATCCTCTGGGAGCCTTGGGACATATTCTTTGTGGATAAGGGGGCTGACTTGCCATATTGCACATCCAATTCAGAGACATGAGTATCTGCCGTACTGAGTCTTGCTTTCTGTGATCCAATATAGGATACGTAGGAAAATAGAAAGGAGTATTAGCAATTTGTGGAACTTTTTATTTTGGGTCATAGTACCCAACTGAATCGACTGTTTTTACTTTTTAAAAATATGCTATATATAAAATGTTCAATTCGGTCAAAATGTGCTGGTAAGCTAAGAAAACAAAATTGAAACGGGAGATCTGTATATTACATAATCTATACCAGAAGTTATTCCACAGTGATACCGTGTAATGAACTCATATGCCATATACAACTCTTGCTTTAATGAGCAACTGAATATAAGCTCTTCAGAAACTCATTTAGCCAATACGACCATGAGTTCATTGCAATATATTGCAAGAGACAAAGGCTTTTAGAAACAATAGATGCTTCTATTATTCACAGCCTGTGAAGTCATCACACTGTTTCTGTCACGAGTCCTTTCACTTGATATCTAAGTTTTCTCACTTTTTAAATTGAGGCATTAAGAAAGAAAAATCTGAATTAAACTATAGAGAAGTGTTAGAGTGTTTGTGTGGTGTGTGTGTGATGAAAGAGAATCTTAAGGAATGTTTTCAAACCACTTAAAATCTACATTTTTTTGCTGCACAGAGCTTTTTAATTTGATGCCATCCCACTCATTGATTTTGGGTTTATTTCCTAGGCTTTGGAGATCTTATTGAGAAAATCTCTACACAGTGCCTATGTGTTGGAGAGTTGCTCCTATATTTTCTTCCAGTAATTGCAGAGTTTCTGGTCTAATTTCTAGATATTTGATCCATCTTGACTTTTGTGCAGGGTGGGAAATACGGGTCTAATTTCATTCTTCTACATATGGATATCCGGGTATCCCAGCACAATTTGTTGAAAAGGTTGTCTTTTCTCCAGTGCATATTTTTGGCTCCTTTGACAAAACTCAACCACTTGTAAGTGGAAGAATGTGTCTCTGTATCTTCTTATTCTATTCTGTGAATCTTATGTGTCTGTTTTTGTGCCTATTACATGCTGTTTTTATTACTAGAGCTCTGTAGTATACTTCAAGATCAGGTATTGTGATGCCTCCAATATGGTTCTTATTGCTCATATTTACTTTGACTATTATTGGTCTTTTGTTATTCCACATGAACTTTTCCAGAACACATCTAATCCACCATTAAAACTCTAAGTTCAATTTACTACGGCGTCCAAATTTCTAGTTTCCTTTCTATTACAAACAAATCACCTTTTCTTCAATCTCATGTATGCTTTATTTCCCCACTTTGCAACACTACCAAACATCAGCCTCTAAGTACATAAGCAGTACTCTGAGCACTATAGAAGGAAATCACACATCTCTGTTGAATGGAGACACTGAGAATTAGAAACTCCAGACTTGACTATATCTTCAAACAAAGCCATATATATATATATATATATATATATATATATATATATATGTATACATACATATACATATATACATGTACATATATATATACATGTATATACATATATATACATATATGCATACATTTATGTATCTTTCACTAATCTTTCATTAAGTTATTTCCATTCATTATGGATGCTCTTAGCTTAGATGATGAGAACATGGATCCTGGAATGTGATTACCTAGGCATAATACTTGTAATAGTGCTTATTAACTGGATGACATAGGGTTATGTACTTATCCCAAGTTGCATATAGAAATGGAATAATAATATTTACTCCATCAAGTTGTTACAGGAGGCACAAAATATACATATATGTGTATATACATCCATGTTCCATACATTTAAACTATTTTTCTCATAGTGTCTAAACTATGATGTTGGTACTGACCACAGTGATAAAAGAAGTAGAACCCTTAATGTTTTGGATAAAGGCCCAACAGGCTCCTCCTACAGCTGGAAGGCAGGGTGTGGAAGGAGGAAGGGAAGCCGGGAAGGCCTCCTTTGGGGCTTTCTTTCTCTCCAGCATCCATGTTTCCACAGATAGTTAATATATTGATAAACTACCAATGCCTTCATGGACTTGTTATTTTGTTTTGTTTTGTTGTTTTCTGTGGTTTCTGGAAAAACTCCCTACCATTAATGGAAACAGACAAAAATTACTTTCTCTCTCTCTCTGCAAGTCCTACTTAGCTATCCTGACATCTCCATTTAGATTTGGGAACATTCAGAATCTGATCTCAGTTAAATATGAAGCAGGAAAAATTACCAATTGAATATATAGTTTATAGCTCAACCCTAGCCCATTGCTATTTTTGCACAGATCTTTATATATTCATATGCATGGGTATATACACACATACACGTATATACATATATGTGTGCACAGACTTATCTAGGCATGTGTATACATACATATATGGAATATACATGCACACTGGGTATGCATACATTTTTAAATGTCTACTTAATCAGAAGCTGCTTAGGAAACTCCATTGTGTTAATCTTTTGTTGTTGTTTAAAATAAATTTGGTATGACATGCATAGTCTCCTCCTGAAAACACTGATGGTTTAAATGAAAGAGTAAAAAGACTCTTTCATATAAACTCAGAGAATTGTAATTCCTTCTCTATTCAGTGCAAGAATAAAAATATAAAACAGAATTAACTCCATAATTTATCTTTTTTTTTTTTGCGGTACCGGGGATTGAACCCAGGGGCGTTCTACCTCCGCGCCACAACCCCGGCCCTATTTTTTATACTCTATTTTTGAAACCAGGTCTCACGAAGTTGCGGAGGGCCTCACTAAGTAGAGAGAGAGACAGGGAGAGAGAGAGAGAGAGAAAGCTGAGGCTGGCCGCGAACCCGGATCCTCCGGTCTCTGCCTCCCAAAGTACTGGGATTACAAGCGTGCACCACCACGCCCGGCTTTCCATAATTTATCATTTTAATTTAACCATATGTTGTATGAAAACAAGAATGTTCTTTAAGAGAATACCATTCATTTGTTTACCTCTTCAAGTTTTATTAAAAAGGGATGAGAACCATTTAAGCTGGACCATTCTGCCCTTCCTCAGATGGAAGCCTCACTCATCTATTTTGGCAATGGGACACTTAATGAGGTAAGGAAAGACGTACGAAGCTCAGAGCTTTGAAGCCTATGCAGCTGCATATTAATGACTGCATCTGTTATGTTTTGCCTAGAGTTCTTTCTATCTGTAGAAAGTTGCATAACCACTGTCAAGAGACTTAAAAGGCTTCCGTTAATTTGCAATGGCAGCAATTAGCAAGACTGGTGCTAAGCCTAGCTAGATCTCAAGCTGTTAGTGCCTGGCCATTTTTATTTAGAGTTTTTGTAAACTTGCACTATCATTTGCTTAAAAGGATTAATTAAAATTTATATTTATATATATGTAAATTTATATATATAATATATATCATATATATGATACATATCATACATATCATATATATCATACATATCATATATATACATATATATCATATATATGATATATATAAGTTTATATATATATGATATAAATGATATATATATAAGTTTATATATATATATATATAAACTTGGGGGTGGAATATTCTTTAAACACCAGAGAATATTTTAAAATGACATTCGAAGTCCAAAATTGAATCCATGTGGTATATAGATGACCTTGTAAGGACAGGAAGGAAATGTCAAATCACACATTAGAAATATTAAGACATAGAAAATACATAAGAGATAAAATTATGAAGTCATAGAACTAGTAAAAAGCAGTGTTAGTTCTCTCATATGCAGAGCCTAGGGAGTAATCGGGATAGCAGAGAGACTTCAGATAATGGAGGAGAAACTCCAGTGGAGCCAGGGAGGTGTTCTAGAAGAAGGGGGAGGGAGAGGGAGGATCGATGAAGGAATCACTTCCACTGACATTATGTACATATGTGAGAATACCAATGTCAATCTCAATACCCTGTAGGGGGAGGGGGATTGAGGAGGGAGCTGGGGGAAAGCTCACCAGGTGCCTTGTGTATGTATGTCGCCATCACTATGAACTACATTATGATGTGAGACTATAATGCATCAAAAAGTATAAAAATGAAAAATCTAACAATGAAGTCATGACATGAAAGGGAAGCATCGGTTCAGTATTCAGGAAAGCAGAGCCAGGGCCTGCTGGTCAATGTGCTATGATAAGCCCGTCCCACTCCCTAGGCTTATCAAGGTTTCATATGACAGATAATGACATTGAATCGGAAAACACTTTCACATGTTATCTTTCCTTTTTCTCAGTAATAATGAGACGGATTACCCCCCAAAAAAAATGTGTGTGGGGGCTGCCAGAAACAGGTTAACATTTGCCTTGGAAAGGTATAAGGGTCATGGAAAGCTATGATTAGACTGCTGAACTCACTGAAAGCAGCCTGTTCCTCCAAGATAAACATTTCTGTGTTTCTCTTGCTGGTGCCTATTCTCAACTATCCTGCCTGTCGAACATTGTCTCCAGGATCTTCTGCACGTCCTCAGTGGTTTTATTGCTAACCGCCATCTCAAAGACTTTCTGCAATTGTTCTGTGGCATGCCCGATTAGACTACCCCTAGCTCTTTCAGCACATTTACTAGTTAAACATCACTCCCCAGACTCTGCATGTGTGCGACAGTGTCCATACGACAACCTCTCCCTTTTAGAATGAATAAAAGCTGTGGACCTAAGACTGAGGTCCCCTGTCACCCACTCTTCACCTAAGAGTGAGGTCCCCTGTCCTGCCGTCTCAATCTACTCTGGGTCTGCGTCATTCTTTTCCTCTCAGCTGTGCCGCGAGATGGTAACCGACGTGACTGCATTCCCTGGTTTATGACAACCCATGAATGATCTCTAAAGAGTCTATCTATCCAGTATTCTAAAATAGATAACAGTGTCAAAATGATTATACATAAACATCACAAAAATCTTTTCCTTCATCTCTAAGATTGAGACAGAGTATTCTCAATCTTGGTACAGAGTACCCGTTGATGGAGTTGCTTGGTAGCTTAAGGAAAAGCAGAAACAGCTTTGATAATAGAAACTCCAACTTATAATGGGCAAAACAAAGGTTTATTCTGCTCATGTAACCAGAGGCCTGGAGGTAGCTTCTTCCTGGCATGAGGGCAGGTGCTGAAGAATATCAGGGTCTAAGCAAGAGCCCTGTGTTTGTGATTCTCCACGCTGGCATCTATCAAGGAAAAGTAAAAAACAGAAAGGGGGCTCAGGTGTGGAAAGTGCAGTAACTTTCCTGGTACCTCCAGACCAGTGTCACTCAGCCCTTTGTAATTCAAAAGGAAGATTTTTTTCAATTATCTATCACATAGAATCTGGAAAATGAGAAGGAATTGAAACTGGTTAAATGGACTTTTTGCAGCTGCCACATGGAGGGCAAATGCTTGTCTGGGTAGAGGGGAAAAAGAATCTGTTTGATGCAAAGTGCCATCTTTTTTTTTTTTTTTTTTTTTTTG
>PVJS01056391.1:0-12358 GCA_004027185.1 Glis glis | reverse complement strand
TATTTTTTATACTTTAATTTGAAACCAGGTCTCACGAAGTTGTGGAGGGCCTCACTAAGGAGAGAGAGAGAGAGAGAGAGAGAGAGATAAGGAGAGAGAGAGAGAGAGAGCTGAAGCTGGCCGTGAACCTGGATCCTCCGGTCTCCGCCTCCCAAAGTACTGGGATTACAAGCGTGCCCCACCACGTCCGGCCAACTTACTATATATTTTATAAAGAACTAGAAGTGAGGAGTTTGAAGGCTCCATACACTTAAGTAATTATTAGGTGATGGGAACATTATTACAATTTGATCAGTATGTATTATATACATGTGATGAAATAAAACACTGTACCCTACAAATAGGTATAATTATTAAATACTAATTAAAATTTCTTTAAAGTCTTAAGGACTGAAGAGTTTCTGTGCAGCAAGAGAAACTATCAAGAACCTCAAGAGACAGACAACAGAATGGGAGAAGATCTTTGCCAGCTACTCCTCTGAGGATTAATATCTAGAATATAAAAAGAACTCAAGAAACTCACCGCCCAAAGAAAACAAATAACCCAATCAAAAAATGGGTAAGTAAACTAAATGGACACTTCACAAAAGAAAAAATACAAATGGCCAATAAAGTTATGAAAAAATGTTCAACCTCATTAGCAATTAGAGAAATGCAAATCAAAACTACCCTGAGATTTCACCTAACCCCAATTAGAATGGCCATCATTAAAATCACAAACGATAACAAATGCTAGAGAGGATGTGGCGAAGTAGGAACTCTAATACATTGTTGGTGGGATTGCAAATTAGTGCAATCACTTTGGAAAACAGTGTGGAGGATCCTCAGAAGAATGGGAATGAAGCTACCATATAACACAGCTATACCACTTCTGGGTATCTACCAAAAGAATGGAAACCAAACTACCAGAGTAATGCATGAGTATCTATGTTTATAGCTGCACAATTCACAATTGCCAAACTATGGAACCAGCCAAGATGTCCATCAACAGATGAATGGATTGCAAAACTATGGAATATGTACACAATGGAATTCTACTCAGCCATAAGGAAGAACAAAATTATGTCATTTGCAGGGAAATGGATGGACCTGGAGACCATTATGCTAAGTGAGGTTAGTCAGTCACAAAACATGAAAAGTCAGATGTTCTCCCTAATATGTGGAAGCTAGGGAGAAAATGGGACACAGGAGGGATTCCAAAGGAGAAGAAACCTTAGATGAGTGAAGAAGGTGACCTAACTGAGGGAGATGGGAGGGGGGGGAAAGGGAAACACCTCAATGGACATGATGAACATACACAAACTGATCAAAGCCAATCACTGTGCTGAGCACAGGAAAAAAGGGAGGGGGAGGAGGTGGGGGGGAATAGGAGAGGGCTAAATGAGTACTGTGTGCATGTATGCCTCTATCACATTGAACTTCAACAAGATGTGTGATTACAATGCACCAATTTGTTGTTAAAAATAAAAAAGTGTTAAGGGGATGGACTTGTCAACTCCCTGATTTGATCATTACACACATATATATGTATCATATTACCATGCTGTATGCCATAAATTTGTACAAGTAAAAAATACTTTTAAAAAGTTTTTTTTTAAAGAATACAGTGCAAGGAAAAAAAAGAATCCTTTAGAATGACAATCATGAAACACTCCAAAGAGCAATAATAAAAAATATTTATTTTTTATATTTTTATCTATTTTATTTAAAATATACAAATACATGGACTTCAGTATTTAGAAAAAAAACAAGCCACCCTCCACTGACCCGTTTTATTTTATCTTTTCAAATCTTTGCATCTCTGCTCTCCCTCCTGTAAACTGAATTCACACGTCCACCTGGCTTCATCTGGCCTGACATAAGCCCTTCTTCTCTTATCCCCTGACTCCACTTTCATTCCTTCAAGGAGCTAACAGACTGCTCATGAGATGGCTGGTGAACCAAAGATTGTAATTCCACACAAAATATAAGCAAACTAAAATAGACGTATTAAAGAGTGTACAGAGACAGAATTGACCAGATACATGAAAAAAGAAGAAAACAAAATTAATTAGCTTCTAAACATAGCTGCATGCAGTACAGCTGTTTTATGAGAAAAATGTGTGTGCACACATGCTAGTGCAAATCTTTTAACTGTGCTTTCTTGAAAAGAACCCCTTACTCTGAGACTGTGTCCTTTCCTACTTTTTTCATAAAATGTGCTACTCGTATATTAGTAAATGGCATAGTTCCATTTGTTTTCATGCTATTACTCAGTAAAACAAGAAGCCATCAGTCCTATGTTGATTCCCAAATTGATTTTGAAAAAAATTGGTGTAGACATGTTTTATTGTTTTATTTATTTTTCTATCTAGGAATAGAATAGCTGAATTATATAGTAATTCTAAATTTCATAGTTTGGGGAATTGTTAGATGTTTTTAGCTCCATTTTATATTCTACCCAGCAGTGTATGAGGGGACTGATTTTTCCATTACTCATTTTTCATCACTTGCAAATGCTTGTTATGATTTGACTTTTTGATTCTAGCAGTAGGTATGAAGTGATATTCACATTGTGGTTTTGATTTTCATTTCCCTGATGATCAATGATGCTGAGCATTTTTCCATGTGCTTAATAGCAATTTATATGCCTTATTTGGGAACTTTCTACTCATATCCTTTGCCCATTTTTGAATTGGGTTATTTGTCTTTTTATTATTGAGTTGTAAAAACTCTTTACATATTCTAGATCTATGTCCTTTATGATATGTATGATTTACAAATACTTTCTCCCATGTTATGGGTTGTCTTTCACTTTGTTTTGTTTATATATTCTTGGTGCATTGTATTATACATCACAGTGAGGCTCGAAGTGATACAAACATATATGTACACATCACTCAGTATACTTCTTCCACATTCTTCCTCATACATGTTAGTAAGATTGGTAGTGATACATACCTTCATCTATGGATGCTGCATTATTTGAACAATTTCCTTCCTCAATTTTCCTTTTACCCCTTCTCTCATTCATCCCCCCAGTTCCCTTCCACTGTTCTATTGGCCTCGCTCCTCACTTGAAAATGTTATTAGTCTGAGTACTCTAAAGTCTAAAGGTCACTTACTTAGTGGGTTTGAACCTGGGAATCAGAAATATTAAGTACTAGAGGTGGAACAGATTTTCAAGGCATGTTTAGTTTAAAAGCAGTGAGCCTGTGATCTTGTTAACACATGCACATGAACATGTCCAGTGCATGTGAAATGCAGACTAGAAACACATGTGAAGTTGTGCAGCGGACCCTTGGACCATGCAACAGAGGGCTCTGCTGGAGGCAGGAGCATGGAGCTGTTTAGGAGGAGGTGGGATTGAGAAGCCTGAGAGTGCTCTGAAAATAAAAGCAGAATAAAAAATAAAAACAGATGGTGACAAGTTTGGGGATAGAAAGAGCAAAAGGATTCAAAATAAGTCCATCCACACCCAGTAGCTGTCTTCAGCTTCTCCCTCTCTGTGTCTCTAAGGCCGTGGAACTTATGAAAGCACCGTGCTGCTATCCTCGGTCAGTGCAGAAATTTTGACTTCTAATAGATTTTCACAGAATTTTTAAAATTTAGATTTGGTATCTCCTTAACTGGTTCCTAAATCATAACTTTGTCTCTATGCAAAAACCTGTGGGCTTTTTGTGTACATTCTTTCTTGGAGCCCTATATTTCTGAGACACTACATTGTGGTCCAGACTCAATATCCCAAGCCCCATGACTCACAGGTGCCCAGGATGAGGTGAGAGCAGCTAAGTGATTCAAACATTAAAAAATAATGCCAACAATGCCAAGTCCAGGCCGTACCTGGGTAAGTGGTCCTCCATGAGTTATATATATAGTAGAAAGAAAACTAGAATAGACTAAATTGTCATGGCAAATAAGACAGAGTTAAAGAAAACATTAAAAACAAGTGCATTTTGTTACAATGTGAAAAAAAAAGACAAACCAAAAGAAGGGAGCAAGAAGGTATATTATGAGTAGTCTTTCCTGAATTAGAAAGAATCAGAATTTTATCAACAGGAGCACATTTTTCCAGAAAAATGCTATGTGAGTGAGGAAATTGTATCAACATTTAATTCAATTATAGAGTAAGAATAAAATAGTACATTTAGTGAAAAAGAGTAAGATCTAATAATTTTGGCTTTTTGCCCCAAGACCACACAGTGACTCTACCTGAGTTGTTCAATTTTACATTTCATCATGTTTATATTTTTCATTTTATCATAAAACTTAATAGTTAAAAAATTACAACTGAGCCTGGGTATGACAGCACATGCCTGTAATCCCAATACTTGGGAGACTGAGGCAGGAGGACTGCTGGCTGGAGGCCAGCCTCAGCAAATGAGACCCTGTTTCAGACTAAAAATAAAAAGGGCTGGGGGGTGTAGCTCAGAAGTAGAATGCCCCTGGCTTCAATCTCCATTACCAAATAAATAAATAAAAATAAAATTACCACTGAAATTCATAAACTTTTTTGTTCTTTCCATTTTATTGTGCACAGAATTTGGGAAATGGACCTCATGTGGTCCAAATGGACAGACCAAATAAGTAAGAGAGGATCTTGAATGCTCCAAACACTTAAGTAATGGTAAGGTGATGGAAACATGTAAGATCACAATGAATATAGATTATAATTCCATTTCCTATCATACCGTATATGGTTACATTTGATAAATGTAGTATCTGTGTATTTAAGCCACTAAAAATACTTTGAACGCAGCGAGACTAAAGACTTCATAGTTTTCCACTAGCAGAAATGCATAATGAATTTTGATCAACTAAACAGTAAAAAGTATAAAATTATAGCCAAATAAATATGTATGCATAAAAGTATATCCACTTTTATGTATAAAAGTATATAAAAGTAAACCAAGTAAACATGTATTTATAAGTATATCCAAGTAAATATATGTATACATTTAATATGCACTTATTATATATGTTATAAAATGTTCATATAGATGAGTATCAAAAATAAATGAAAACATACTTATCCATTGGAAAAAAAAATTAACTGGCAAATGCCTACCTGTATATATTTGTGAATGTACCAAGAAGCCTGCTTTCCATCATTCACAGATTCCACTGTAGTGTTAGCCGCGCCAACAACATCACCACCTGCAAACACCCATGGTTCACTGGTTTGCATAGTTTCTGGATCTACTGCTGGGAGATCCCATCTGTTAAATTTTATAGGACTCAAAGCTTCTTTTACTAGAAAAAAAAGTGAAAGACAACAGTCAATGACTAATCTGTGCATCACATAATAATAATTTGAAAATTAGGAAAAATTATGATTTAATTATTGTTCCAGGGACTCACACAACTGTTTTTAATGAACCATAAAAATGAAAAGTTAATGGAATATTGGAGTTGATACATTCAAAGTATGCTGACTTAACCTATTCAAAATACACCTCACATGTAGAAATTAAAACCCCCAGACTTGGGCAGTGTTTTGGATCTGATATTTATATCTAACAAGTATTGGATCCACAAACAAGTAAGATCCTTTTAAATACATACCATTACCATTTTGATATGAAATGTCTCCCAAAACTCATGTGTTTGTTCCCCAAGGCAGTCATGCTCAGCGGTGGAGCCTTTGGAAGAAGATTGGAGCATGAGGGTTCTGACCTCATAAACAGATCAATGCATTGATGGATTTGTAATTCAGTGGACTACTGAGATAGGAGAAACTTGGGAATGGGGCCTAGTTGAAGCCAGTGGGTCCTTGGGGGTACACCATTAAAAGTTATATCTTGTCCCCCTCCTCTCCCTCTAATGTTGTCTCTCTCCCCTCTCTCTCTCTCTCTCTCTCTCTCTCTATATATATATATATATATATATATATATATATATATCTTTCTCTCTCTCTCTCCCTCCTCCCTCCTATCATCCCTCTCTCACTTCCTGCACACCACAAGGTAAGCAGTAGCTTTCCTCCCCACACCCTTCCACCATGATGTTCTGCCTTGTCACAAGCCTGAAAGCAACAATCAACCATAGACTGAAACCATGAGTCAAAATAAACCTTTCTTCCTTTAAGTTGTTCTCTCAGGCATTTTGTCACATAGAGGGACAACTGACTAACACACATATAAAGTGCATTTTCTAAAATTCATTTATCCTTAACTACTTTTTTCCCCAAGAAATCCGTTACTGTTCATATGATTCCCAAACTTGTTCCTGTGTATCACGGGTATAAGATATATTATGAATTGGGGTCAATAGCCAGTTTCTTCTTTTTACAAGACATTTTGCAAAGTAAAATGAGTCAAAGTCTTCTACATTTTCACCAAATTATTCTCCCTTACTGATAAACAATTTAATAGACCCAGTAACATAGTCACATTTAGTCAGCAATTTCTGCTTTGTTTGTTTTGTAAAAACCAACATGTACAAACATTATCATTAGATTATGGTGGAAATTGCTCTGTAAAATAATTTTACAATTATTTGCTAAATATGCTGCACTCCAATGAATCTGAAAGTCACATAACATGGAAAAGGTTGTGTTGCTTTAAGAATAATATCTAAAGGAAATTTTGGCTAGAAATATATTCCTGAGATTTGGAAGAGATGAAAGAATATAACTGAAGAGAAAGGGTTATCCAAGAGAAGAAATGAAGAAAGGTAGACAATATCCTATGTTAGAACCAAGTGAGCCAGGGTTTAGGAATAGATGTTCTCTCCAGTTATATGGGTCATGATTTTTAAGTATAGCATTTCAGGACAGACTAAGGGAATTACTTGTTAACTCAAAGGAGAAAATAAGAACTTAAACTAAAAGACAAGGGCTTGGAGGTTCTGCAATAGAAAAGGCAGCTCTTGAATACTTAATGGATTGAATACTAATAATGTGACCAAGTTTAAGTCTGTTATTCTGATACTGAAAATAATTTTTTTCTGGGAAAAATAGAACACAAAAGACACCATAAAAATAAACCATGGTGTATATCTATAGCTTTAAAGAGTATTAAAAGTACAGAAAGTTATTATGGGATTACTGTTGATTGTCTTTCTCCCACAGAAATGTAGTTTTCATAACAGGAATGTGTCCATACTGCTCATTACTTTACCCCACAGAACCTAGTACAGTTCTTGGAGCACAGAATATCCTAGATTGGATTGATGGGTACATGAATGAATGAGAAGATAAGTCAATGCTATCACATTCAGGTTTTTATTTAAAAATCTGCTATTTGTATTTCTTATGCGATTTCACCTTTCATCGAGAGCAAAATTAAATATTCATGTAATTATTTTCAATGCAGAATGGCATTTTGAGAGTTGTCTAATGTCTTTAAAGGTCACATGGAAGGAGACCTTTATCATCGCTCCCCGCTGCATAACAGATCATCACCACCATCTGTTGACAGTTGCTTGAGTTGCAAGAAAGTCAATAGTGAATAGGGCTCGTCAATCAACCGATCTTAATAATGGCAGCTAGGATATATCATCATCCAAGGGCATATAGAGCAAGTTTTATAACTATAAGCAAAGGAGTAAAAGATAATTCTTCTCTATAAGAAATGATCTTATTTATTTCAAACTCTGACATAACTTTGGACTACATAAAGATCTGAAATAAAGATGGCTTTTAAGTGGTAATGAATTCAAAATCATTTCACTAGGAGATCAAAACCTTTTTTACATATTTATCTCATTTTTTTACTGAAATATCCTTGAAAGTTAAGCACAGATTTCACTCTCATCTTCATCATGGTAGGGATTATGCTTAGTTATCTTTGACCTCTCACAGCATCCAATGGATTTAAAGACATATATACTGTGAAGTTGGTGAAGCTTAAGACAGGGTCCCTCACTAGCATAGGTCTCTTTCAAGTCACTATGCCTAATTTAAAATTTTTATTTTCTTAAACAAGAGCCCTCAAACTATTTAAGATTCTAGCCTCACATTATTTGAAGCTTTACTCGAGCATATACGCAGTAGGTACTTAGTAAACGCTTGATGAATTACATTGAAGTTCTTGATAATGTGCTTTAGAACTTCTTATAATACAAAAAATGTACATGGGATGACGCACTTCAACATTCAAACTCCATCACAAATGCAGTCTGTAAGTACTCAGGAGATATTACTAGAAGTTTATTAAGTAACTTTGAGTTTCTTAAAATATTTAGCACCAATACCATAAAGTTGCCATGGGATTATTTATTCGTGAATTCTAAACACACTTCTGTTCATGGTATTTCTATTATCTATGCATTATGTCATTATGTGTCCGTAAA
Organism: Glis glis; assembly: GCA_004027185.1. Lineage (NCBI taxonomy): Eukaryota > Metazoa > Chordata > Mammalia > Rodentia > Gliridae > Glis > Glis glis. The sequence goes on along the minus strand of PVJS01056391.1, from coordinate 4,084 downwards.
CATTCCTACCTACTTAGGTATTTTTTAAAAATAGGGTCTCATCTCTCAATGTATGATTCATTTAACCTTTGAAGCCTTGTACCTGATCATCAACTGTGGTAATTATTCTATGATTTGTAATATCCAGCTAACCCCATTAAAAAGGAAACGATTCTTTTATACTATGTTCCAGAGTAGAAAGGAGTGTCTTTCATATTAAAACTAATCTTTGCCTTTTTTTGAAAATTATTTACTGAATTTCCCTCTGCTGTTTTGGAGGCCTTCAAGTTTAATACATTTTTAGCTTCATTCCAGAAATAAAAGGAAAAAACCAAAACAAACAAAAAATGAGAGGTCACTCAGCTGGTTATCATGTTATTAATATCAATCAAAATAGAGATAATTTGTATCCATTTTAATGTTTCACATTTATATGTCCTTCTCTATAAAAAGGTCATTGAAAAAATGAAACATGGACAGCTTTCCTGAATGGAAGCAATGCTACACTAGGTCTGAAATGCTTCCTTTCAGTGGCACGAAGCTGCTCCTTCAAGAATTATGGTTTATCATACGTTGAACATCAAGTAAACAGGATCTTTACCCTGTGGATACAAAAGACTCTGCTTAAGCAGATGCAATATTTATATAGTCTTCATACATTCACTGAAATTTTAAATCTGCCTATGGATCCAAATAATACCTTTCCTAATTTTAATGACTTGAAATAAAGCCATTATCTTTACTGTTTAACCGTGTGTGTGTGTGTGTGTGTGTGTGTGTGTGTGTGTGTGTGTGAATATGTATTTAATTACAAAGTATCTAATTTATAATGTGAATCAAGGAGTCAGTAAAGAAAATCCATGTGCTCCTGAGAAAACTGGGAATGGATCCACCATAGGATCTAGCTGTACCATTAGTGGCTATATTTCCAAAGGGATTGAAATCAGAATGTTACAGTAATACATGCATACCCATGTTTATAGTAGCACAATTCACAATAGCCAAATTATGGAACCAACCTAGGTGTCAATCAACAGATGAATGGATTACAAAATTATGGGATATACACACAATGGAATTCTATTTCTCAATAAAGAAGAACAAAATTATGTCGTTTGCAGGAAAATGGAGGGGCTTGAAGAACATTATGTTAAGAGAGATTAGCCATACACAGCAAGCAAAGGGTCATATGTTTTCTCTCATATGTGGAAGCTAGCGAGTAATTGGGATACAAGAGGGAATTTAGATAATGGAGAAGAAATCCTAGTGGAGCGATGGAGAGGGTCTAGGAGAGGGTAGTGGTGGTGGTAGTGGAGAGGAGAATTAAACACTTCCATTGAGGTGTACATATGTGAAATAATGCCAATCTCAATATCATGTATAGGGAAGGGGAGGGAGTGGGGAGAGAGCCAGGGGAAGCTCACCAAGTGCTGTGTGCATGTATGTTCCAATCACTCTGAACTACATTATGATGTGAGACTACAACACACCAATAAAAGTACTTAAAAAAATCATGTTCATTTTACTCATGATTTATTTGCAGAGTTCACTTATTTAGCAGATTCTTCTCAGGAAGACCTTCCTCCTCCTCATTGTAACCATCCTTCTATGCACCCCTCAAGATCTCTTACATCCTTTTCCGCAAATACATTTAACTTGGAACACAATGACAACAACCCTAAGAAGCATGTTGTCGGTTCTGCCTTTATCCAGCTTGGAAGGAGTGAAAGCACAAGTGGATGAAAAATGTATATTTACATTTGCAAACCAAATAGCTACTTGCCATTTCCTATGAAGTGTTAAATGAATATTAATAGATGGATTGTATTTCTCCTTTCTTGTTTGTAAAATAAGGTGGGAGCTGGAATTTTCTTTTATGATGATGTACACTTTTCTCAGATTTCCATGAGATTATCTCTCCATGGAGACTAGCATATGTCTCTGCAGCTCCATAGTTGAATAGAGAAAGAGCTTGAAAAAGAACCTCAAAACATGCTTATTCACAGCACATATTATTCTGCAAATGGGAGAGAAATATGCTAAATGATATGGTGCCTGGAATTTTATGCAGTCTTTAAAAAGAACGAAAACATCCTTAATTTATACCAAACATTCTAGATTTATGTTAATTTTCTGCTTTAATTACTACTGTGTTCAAATGAGCTTATTTAAAAAACAAAGACACTCCGAGGTGGCTTTATAATAAGAAATGGTTTTGAAATAGGAACTTTTAGTCAATTTAATGTTATGCATGAAATGATTTTTTTATATAGACTTAATTGTATTGTGACACACAAGTTCTTCAATAAGCCACAGCTTAAAATTGCAAGAACCGTCCCTCGGGGACACATCACTAGCAGATGCAGATTGCCAAGGTCAATTAAACTGATGTAGTTGTGCTGTCATATATGTAGACGAGAAACCCACAAGCAAATGACAAGTATATTTCTCAGTATTTATAAAAAGATGTCAAGAATGTTATATTTTAGTACATAAATATAAATTAATTCTCCATAAACAATAAAACAACGGAACAGAAATCATAATGAAAAAGGATTATTAGTGCTCTTTGCAGAGTTTGATGTGTTATAAAACAATGGGGGGAATAAAATCTTTCAACATTTATAATAAAATGATATCTTGAAAACATAGATGAATTCATCCACACGCTTGTTGTTTAACTTTACATAACCTATTACCCAGTAGGACCAAAGCACAATGAAACAAAAAGGCTAGCTGAGGCAGTAATCTTGGTAATTCAGAACTGAAAGCGAAATCTCAGCAAGATAAATAAAGTCTAATTACAGGGCCAGGAAATCAGAGTTCTGTTTAAACAGAACAACCTGGGGTAAGGAAAGAACGGAGCCAGAGAACACCTCTGATTGAGATGAGCAAGTCTGGGTGGCATGAGCTTGGTCCTCCCATCTTCCTTCTGCTTCTAAGTTTTTTAATCAACACACTATCCCCCAAACAAAATGGAGATCACCATGAAGAGTCACCATGTGTCTTTTGTAAGTCCCTAAAGAGGTAACTTTGATTCTGCACCTTTCTGCTCCTCTGGGACTTCAAATATTACCTCTTTTTCTCGTTAGTGTATTGTATTTCTCATTTTCTCCTCTCCTATATTTTGAAAACCTTTTTGACATGCTACTCCTTTCTTCTGGCCATTCTTATATCTCCATTTACCCAATTTGCTAGAGCAATTTAAACAGACTGCTTACTCTTTTCACCACCCAATTTTGCCTTTCAGTCTGTCCCTCATGAAAACATGGTCCTCACATTCTGTGATGTCAGTCCTCCTCCCTTTGCATTTCTGTAGCCTCCAACAGTTGAATCACAATAGTTTTGACCTCCTTCCTTCTTGGATGTGCATAAGACTCTGCCTGGGCTCTCCTCATCTTTAAACTGTCCTTCTTGGGCTCCAGCTCCTCCCTATCTCTTCCTCTTCCTCTTCCCAGCTCTCAAATATTCAGTCCATTGCACTTTATCCATCAGAAATTATAGTAATTTTGGGCCTTGAAATTCATCTCAATGGCAATGAGCTCAACCTCCACCTTGAGCTCTTCCTTATTCATGCCCTTCTCCCTGCGTGTTGGAAATTATAACCCGGGTGCCCTGCTGTCCCTTCCAAATCATTACATCCAAAACCGAGTTCACAGACTTCCTCTAGGCCTTCCTCCATTTCATGACTGATTATTAGTTTGATCTTTCAGTTTTCCTACTCATTGTGACCACTGTTTGTAACACTTTCTGTTAAACTGGGCACTGTGTGACTTTATTTCAATGACTTCTTTTACCTCCTCTACTCTAAATTCAGGGACTCACTCTGAGGCAGACACTTCTCCAGCATGTGAAATAATGGTTGGCACATAAGAGGAAACTGATAAATGTTTTGTGGCTTGCAGTTATCTATTCCATTTATTTAGCATTCATATTACACGTTATCCTGTCTTTTTATACTTTCATTGGTGCCTTATAGTCTCACATCATAATGTAGTTCACAGTGATAGTGACACACATGCACACAGCAGCGGGTGGGCTTGCCCCTATCATGGGTTAATCAGTTTTCTTGTTGCTCTATTTTCCACCATTAGAGAGTCAGGCT
>PVJS01056390.1:0-12358 GCA_004027185.1 Glis glis | reverse complement strand
TTTTTTTTTTTTTTTGCAGAACTGGGGATTGAACCCAGGGTCATTCTACCTCCAAGCTATACCCCAGCCCTATTTTTTATTCTTTTATTTTGAAACAGGGTCTCACTAAGTTGCGGAGGTCCTCACTAAGGAGCTGAGGCTGGCTGCGAACCCGGATCCTCCTGTCTCAGCCTCCCAAGTTCTGGGATTATAAGCATGCGCCACCATGCCTGGCTCCCCAGCCCTATTTTTTTATTATTTATTTTGAAACAGGGTCTCACTAAGTTGCAGAGGGCCTTGATAAGGTTGCTGAGGCTGGCCACGAACCTGCGATCTTCCTGTCTCAGCCTTCCAAGTACTGGGATTATAAGCGTGCGCCACCATGCCCGGCATGGTTTGCTTCCCCCCCCCAAAAAAAAAATCCCATGCACATTTTACCCTCAAAGATCTTCCCCAAATCAACCAGAGACAGCTGTGGAGGGGAAAGACCTTGGGGTTTTAAACAGATAACTGGACGATTCTAACCAACACTCTTCCTCCAGCATCCAAGGAATTCTGGCTTTTTGAAGAACTGGAGGGAACATGCTTCACTGGCAGGTGAAGAAACGGAGGGGGCTGGAGCCAGCTCAGGCTTGTGTTTATTTTAAAACTACATAAATGTTTAAAATATGATATGTAAACTTGCTGTCAGGCCACTTTTCACTTTCAGGAGCCTTGACAGTGTACATTAGGTATCTCTGGGGCGGAGGAAGCTCTCTGGGTGTTCTGTGGGGGAGGACAGCAGGAAGGCTGCTCTCTAGTTGGTACAGGGTAAGGTGGCCGTCGGCTCTCAGCTTTAACAACATTAAGGAATCAAAAGCAGCTGTGCCAACACTTGAGTGCAATTAAATAGGAGGTAACTTCTCCAATGTCAGGGCTTTAATCCCATTGGCTTACAACAAACCTTCATTTCTCCAACATGCTACACAAGAGAAGATTGGCCGCCGCTCTGCTCCAGACCATGTGGGCCACCTCTGGGCCTGCTTCTCGTATCTTTGCATTCTGGAACTCAGAATGCAGGAGCAGCTCCCATCTGCAACATGCAGCCTTGTTGTGAGATTGTGTGAGAGCCACACAATCGCACTTCAGTCCGCTGCTCAGACACGACTGTATATGCCCACCTGTATCCCATTGGCCACAGCTGGTCCCGTGGTCAAGACTAAGCTCACTAGGGTCCAGGATATGCTGTGGAGAAGGGAGAAGTGAACCCTAAAACTGCTGTTACTGGCTGCCACAGCTATTCATTCGTTCATTCATCAAGTTTTTGTTGAGTGCTAACTCTGTGCCAGCGTCGTGTTAGAAACTGATCTCTAGAAACAGATTTCATCAGCCAGGCGTGGTGGTGCACACCTGTAACCCCAGTACCTGGATGGCTAAGACAGAAGGATTGCAGCCTCAGCAACTTAGTGAGGCTCTCAGCAACTTAGCAAGACCTTTTTCAAAATAAAAAATATATATATAGGGCTGAGAGTGTAGTCTGGAGGTAGAACGCCCCCGAGTTCAATCCCCAGCATCGAAAGAAAGAAAGAAAGAAAGAAAGAAAGAAAGAAAGAAAGAAAGAAAGAAAATGGAGCTTACAATCCAATATGGGACACAAATGATCAAACCAGCAATTTGAATAAAAGCAGAATCGAGTTTCTGATTTCAGATGCCTTATAACAGTCTGGAGGCAGCAGAGCATAGAATGACCTCCAGGAAGTTTCAGCGATGGATCTCTCCAGGATGTTACTGTATCAAAGGCCTCTAACATATTTGGAAGGATTCTGTCCTCATAATTCTACTCAGGTCCCTGGCTTCCAGGGACCATTTATGGCTTTTTTTGCTGAGAGAGTGTCAGACCTAGTGTGCTACCTGTCTTGGCATCCACCTGCAAACCTAGCCTCACCCCCCGCCCCGTCCAATCATGTCCTAAAATCAGTAAGGATGTACGGAGATCCAGCTCTATATTTGGGGGCTGAAGATCGAGTCACCCTTGGGAATTTGTTGCTCCATGACTAGCTGCCCCAGTTTTGAAAGGTGGATTTCTGCTGCATTCCTAATCTTTCTCTATAACCTCCCAAATTCCTCTACTGCACTGACCCCACCTCCCAGGGCTCCCCCACTGCCGAGGGATTCCCTTTGCACTTGGTGGATTTCCAGTTCCAGAGCCAATCAGCTCCATTATTCCCTGCACATTTCACAGACGGCTGTCTCTCACAATGCACCCCTGGGGCAGCCATTTCTTTTCCAACCCTCTTCAACCCAGCAACTGGAGACGGGGAGAATGTCCTCTTTACTTCCTATTCCCTGGTGTCACACCCTGTGCCCCCTTAAAAGGAGAATTTATTGGTTGTATATATGTGGACAGCACCAGTGATGTTCAGGGAAGCCCCTGGCCGAAGGCGGCTGTCACCATGTTCCAAACTCACCGCTTGGTGTGACTCGACTGTCGTGAAGGTACAAGAAGTGGGTCTGGCTGTGAAATATGTCAGGCCAACAGTTTCCACCAATGACTCGTTCGCATTTATCTCTTATCTGAGTTTTTGGCTTCAAGATCGGTGACCTTGGACACCAGGGTTCAAGATGGCAGGTGAATCAAAATACACCCAGAGGTCCTAGAGAAGTTTACACAGGGCTAGAAAAGGCTGAGAGCCAGCCAGCCAAGCGGGGAAACAGCTCAAGAGTCCTGTCTGCAGAGATCTACTGAGATTTATTTGGAAAGATATGGTCTTTCCCAAAATGGATCCGCAACTTGCCTTGCACGGATTATGAGGAGAATGCTGAGGTCTTTATGAACAGTCACCATTGGATCCTTCTCTCCTTAAGGAGATTAATTAGGTAAATTTCACTGCAGTAACACCAGCTTTCTTGGAAAGAAACCATCCAACTTGAGAACGGCTCTGAGTTTATATCTGGAAGCGAAGCAATGTTCGTGTTTATAGTGGAGGACGTGAGACATTAGGTTTTGATAGATGTTGATGTCATTCTTGGCATCCTGCAAATGATCTAAACGGCTCTGTGAAGAGGTAACACATTGTTAAATGTAACCTGAATGCAAAGAAAGAAGCAAAATGTACACACACACTGTTCAACCCTGCCGCCCACTTACCCGGCCTGCCTTCACCGTCTGAGCAGGACCAGAAAGCAGTGGCCACTGCACCCCCTTCTCTCACAGATGTCCAGAGGGATGGAGGAGTCCTCCCATTCTATGTAGTGGTTTGAAGCTCCAGCATTTTTAAGGGGGGGAGGGTGTGCAAAAAGCCACAGAGAGAGAGAGAGAGAGAGAGAGAGAGTACTGGTTCTGGCAGTTCTTGTCTGACCTTGGGCAAGTCACCCTCTTTGAGCCTCAGTTTCCCCATGTGTAAAATGAGAAGTCTAGACTCACTGGCTTCTCATGATCAGCATAAAAACTTGCTTAATGAATAATCTCCCCAGCACTTGGGTAGCTTGTCTAGTATGGAGTCATTTAATGACTTCCCCTTCAACCCTCGAGGGAATCTGGGAATTGGGGGGTGACTCCTTAAACGTGTCCAGGTGGGTCTTTTAGTCATGAATTGGCCTCTGATCTTGGTGACAGTCAGGGGCTGGGGCAGTCCTGAGACTTCCTCAGAGGCAGAACTGTGTAAAAATGTGCTCTTAGGACCCTCTTTCTTCCCTCTCCCCTCTGTCCTCCTCCTGCCTGGACAGGTATCGGAGTCCTGCCCGACGTTTTCTCATTCTCTCATTACTGAGAGGTGGGCAGGCAAAATTCTTATGGAGAATTGCTAAATGGAGTCCAAATGTGTTAAGTAAAATGAAATAAGGTCACAGTGTGGCGGTAGAGGGACATCTCTTCATGATTTTTTAGTGTCCCTAAAATTGTTCCCCACAGCACCCTCAAATAATTGGATTACTTTGGAAAGAGTTTGAAAAGTCCCGGTATGACCTGTATATCTAGTCTTCCCTAATATTTAATTTGGTCCTTACTTGGGGTTTTAAGGCCTGGTCAACCCCTTAGTCATCTTTTAGTCCATTCAGGGACCCTAAACTGGACTTCCTACTTAAGAAGTTACAGGGTAAGGCCAGGCACAGTGGTGCACACCTGTAATCCCAGCTACTCAGGAGGTCAAAGCAGGAGGATCACAAGTTCAAGACCAGCCGGCGCAATTTAGTGAGACCCTGCTTCAAAATAAAAAAATTTTTTGAAGGGCTGAAGATGTAGGTCAGTGTAGCATGTACAAGGCCCTGGGTTCAATTCCAAGTAGAAGGAAGGCAGGAAGTAAGATATGCCTGTAATCCCAGTACTTGGGAGGCTGAGACAGGAGGATCGCAGGTTTGAGATGACTCAGCAACTTAGAGCCTGTTTCAAAATAAAAAATAAAAACGGCTGGGGGTGTAGCTCAGAGGTAGAATGCCCCTGGGTTCAATGCCAGTACTGAAAAAAAGAAAAAAAAAGAAAGTAAGTAAATTAGTTACAGGGTACCACTCTGAGGCCCTCCACCATCTTCAACTTAAAATGTTGTGGGGTTGGGACTTGAACCACCGAAGGCATGTCGGGACTCCAAGAACCTCAGAACAGGTTTGCTGGGGCCTGGAGAGTCCAGGGGTCCTGGCGTGCTCTGGGAGGTTTGGCCTTCCTTCCAAGGCAGTGGGAATGCAGGGCATTTTTGCGCTGACTGCACACACCCTCACATGCCTGTGCTCTGTTCCGGACTCAGCAACTTAGGAGCGACAGGAAAAAACAACATGAAAGCCAGAGTTGATCCCCGAAGATAAAGAATAGATTAGAAAGTGTTATTTTTACTTGAAGATGGAAAAGGCTGGGGTGAGTTCACTGTGGGGAGAGATGTCAAAGGGAGGATTGATAACCATCTTCAAACACACAGAGATTATTTTACAAAGACTGCGGAGGAGGAGGAAGGAGAGGGAAGCAACCCTCTGGTGGTCGGTGGACCTCATCAGTGGGAGGAAGACGGCCCTGACAGAGGGGCTGGACCCTGGAATGAGTCTAGGGAAGTTGTACAATGCCCTTCTCTGGCACCCCATAAGCAGCAGCATTCCCTCCTTGCTGGAGAGGTTTACGAGTGGAATTCCCTGACAGCAGGCGAGGGGCGAGACCAGACACGGCCATTAGCACTCATCCTGGCAGTTCTAATTTTTCATTGAAGGCCAAATAAAATCCACCCACAATTTTTATGGCAAACAGCACTCAGAGAGCAAGAATGTCAGGGGAAAGGGAAAATATTTCAACTGTCAACGCCCGGCATCGTAAGCGTGGGAGCTGGCATGCAGCGCCGGTGCTTTGGGGCACACAAATGCTCGGCTTTGCTTCCTTACCCATTTCTGCAGCTATTTACAAGATTGATCAGCTGCTCTTTCAAGCTTCCAGGCTTCTGGGGTCTGCTTTTTTTTTTTTTTCTTTTGGTACTGGGGATTGAATCCAGAGGCATTCTACCTTCGAGCTACACCCGCAGCCCTATTTTATTTCTTATTTGGAAACAGGGTCTCGCTAGGTTGATGAGATAGGTTGATGAGAGTCTAACTACTTGCTGAGGCTGTCCTCGAACCTGCGATCCTCCTGTCTCAGCCTCTCAAGTACTGGGATTACAGGCGTGTGTCACTTTGCCCGGCTTCTGAGTGCTTTTAAAAGAGCATTTTGAATTTGCCTGTGAGCTCTATATGAATGAATCGTTCTTTCTGCCTCATTGGTCACTCTGGAAATGGAAAAAGAAGAAACAAGAATGGCTGAGACAGGAGGATCGCAGGTTCATGGCCAGCCTCAGCAATTTAGGGAGGCCCTGTTTTGAAATAAAAAAGGCTGGGGATGTAGCTCAGAGGCAGAATGCCTCTGGGTTCAATCCCCAGTACCACCACCAAAAAAAAAAAAAAAAAAAAAATGCAGCCAGGCATGGTGACACACGCCTGTAATCTTAGTACTTGGGAGGTTGAGACAGGAGGATCGCAGGTTCAAGGATAACCTCAGTAATTTGGCGAGACCCTCAGCAACTTAGCAAGACCCTGTTTCAAAAAAATAAATAAATAAAAGGACTGGGGGTGTAGCTCGGAGGTAGAACACCCCTGGGTTCAATCCCCAGTAATGAAAAAAAAAAAGGCCAGTGGTAAGGTTTGATTTTGCTGAGTTGCCTGATTTGCAAGACAGATAATGAGTTTTATGTGTGTTTGTTTGAGTGTAGATAACAGATGATGCCACCTTGAGCTGTGTGTCTTACTGACGAGCTGGCTCCTAGGATCCCGTGTCACAGGCTGCGCAGCAAGGCACCTGGTGTGCATGCAATCGTCTTCAGTCTCTAGTATGCACGGGAGACTGGTTCTGGGTTTGCCCATGGGTACCAAAATCCATGGATACCGTAGCCCTTTACATAAAATGACATAGGTTTGCTTATAACTTAGGTACATCCTCCTATGTACTTTAAATAATCTCTAAAGTACTTATAATGTAAATGTGATGTAAATCGTTGTTATGTTGTATTGCTTAGGGAATAATGACAAGAAAAAAGTTCGTACATGTTCGGTACAGATGCAACTCTTTTCCTGGATATTTTCAACCTGCCTTTGGTTGAATTCGCAGATGAATACAAAATGCTGCCTGTACCTGCCCCGTCTCCATTGCTAGGGACTGAGTGACCTTAAGTTTCAGAGTTCTGGCTTACCTACCTGCAAGATGAGGCCATTAGAATAGACCTAACTGTCCAGCCATTGTGATCCTTATCCCCCCAAATGTTACTTGTACTTTGATATTTTCCCTTATATTAACTTCTTTTTAATTATATAAATTTATTTGAAGAATAACTACAAAAGCCACACCACTTCCCATAAATAGAAAGCAAACACGAAGCTAAATACAATGAAAACAAACCTGTTATTAAGTTCTAGCTAGTAACTGCTGCTTGCCAAAGATTCTAAGCCCGAGGCTTGTGTTCTCTTTATTAAAAAGAGAGATTAGCAGTGTTAGAAGTGTTAAAGTTATACTAGTCCCTAACTGATACTTTCTCCTTGACATAATCATGAGAGTTAAAAGAAAGCTGAAAGACTGGCTAACTCTTTTTAAAAAGAATTTTGTGTGTGTTGAAATGGTTTCAAATTTACAGGAAAGTTGTAAGGACAACATGAAAGCCCTCCAGCAGATCTTCTACCTGGATCCAATAGGTTGTTTGTTTTGTTTCTTTTCCAAATACTAAGCCAAAATGAACCAGCCTTTGAAGCGGTGAGGCTCAAGTTTCTGGACGGGAGATGGAAAAGACAGGCCACAAAGCCAGGAGCCCATGAAGAGGCGCCCAGCCAGGGTGGGGTGCACGGAGTCGGACCAGGAGGGTTTGCCCACTATGCCCAACTACCTGTGGAGCTGTACATACAATTTAGGTTTAGAAGCCAGGACACCTTTCAGCATCCTCATCCCCTAAGGTTGGCATGGTTTTTGTTTTTATCATGTACAATATGTTGTTTTGAGATTAGTATACATTGCAGAAGGGCTAAACTGAGCTAATGAACACAGGCATTACCTCACATACCTGTTATTTCTTCCTGGCAAGAACACTTAAAATATGCCCTGAATAATATTCAAAAGTTTAATACATTGTTATTAACTATGGTTGTCATGCTGTGCAGTAGATCTCTTGAATTTCTTCCTCCTATCTAACTGTGAGTGTGTGTGTGTGTGTGTGTGTGTGTGTGTGTGTGTGTTACTGGGGATTGAACCCAGGGGCATTCTACCTTCGAGCTATACCCCAGCCCAATTTTAATTTTTGTTTTGAAACAGGGTCTCTCTAGGTTGCTGAGAGTCTCACTATTACCTGAGGCTGCCCTTGAACCTGTGATACTCCTATCTCAGTCTCCCAAGTACTGGGATTGCAGGTGTGTGCCACCACACTTGGCTTGATTTTTATATCCTTTGACTAACATTTCCCAAACTCCTCCGACCCTCCAGCCCCTGATAACCATGGCATTACTCTCTACTCCTTAGAATTCACCATTTTTAGATTCTACATGTAAGTGAGATCATGCAGTATTTGTCCTTCTATGTCTGGCTTATTTCACTAAACGTAATGTCCTCCAGGTCCATTCATATTGTTCCAAATGACAGGATTTCCATCTTTTTTAAGACTGAATAGTATTCCATTATGCATATACCATATTTTCTCTATCCATTCATCAGTTGATGGATACCTATGTCCATCCCAAGCCCTGGCTATTGTGAACAGTGCTGGAATGAGCATGGGAAGCAGATGTCTCTTGAAGAAACTGGACATACTGGTTTCATTTCCCTTGAATACATACCCAGCAGTGCGATAGCTGGGTCACTTGGTAGCTCTATATCTAGTTTTTTTGAGGATCCTCCATACTTTTCCCCATAATCACTGTATTAATTTATATTCCTATCAATGGATTTACCAGTTTTGAACACTGACCACATTTGCTACCTCTCTCTCTCTCTCTTTCTGTATATAGGTTTTTTTTTTCTGAACCATTGAACAAGTTGCACATACCATGCCCTTAACACCCCAGTATGTATTTCCTAAGAACATGTATATCTTCTCTTATAATCATGCTATAATTATCATATTCCAGAGTTTTAACCTTCATGCAATACCTTAATCTGACTGTAGTCTATAATTCAATCTTGTCATTTACCCAAGAATGTCATTTATAGCATATTTTTTCTTGGCGCAGGCATTTAATGGCCCTGTGTCTTCATTCTTTTTAATTTGAACCATTCCCCAGCCTTTCTTTGTCTTTCATGACATTGGCATTTTTGGGGAATGCAGTCTAGTTACTTTATTGACTGACCCTAAATTCCAGGTCGTTTGATGCTCTGTTCTGATTTGGTGCAGGAAAGACTGGCATACTTCTGATTCCGTGCTATGTGCTGCAATGCCCACGTCCCTACAGAATACTTTCTTCCATACCAGTGAAAGCCACCCCACACTTGGCTGACGCTGAAAGAAGAATCTCCAACGTACCTTTCAGTACATTTTAGTTTACATTTCTGAGGAAAATCCAAACACTGATATTAGTCAACTCGCATGATCTAAAATAAATCATACCATGCACAGTATTTTATGTTGTTTCTGGGGCTGCCAGATATTGTATAGACAGCTTAGGATTTGCAGAGGAGCTCTTTCTGCATTCCTCTGCCTCTGACAAGGATTGATGATGCTTTTCACTAAAGAGTCAGGCTCGGCCCAGAAGAGAGGGTAAAGAGAAAGAAAGATGCTTGACTTACATGGAGGGTGGGTGGAGGTAGCAGCAATTCCTACTCTGTGTAGCCTCCATTGGGAATGGGAATAATAATAAATAGTGGGAGAGAGATGGTCCCTGGTGAGCTATTTGGGTCAGAGTGGAAGTTTCCACAAGGAGTTAGAGAGGAGGATAGCGAGTCTGCCACCCTTCTGCTAAATGAAGTATCTTTGTAGAGTTTGTTTGTTTTTGTACTGGGGATTGAACCCAGGGGCATACTGTCACTGAGCTACACCTCTAGCCTTTTTATTTTATTTTTATTTTGAATCAGGGTCTTGCTAACTTGCCAAGGCTGGCCTCAAACCTGTGATCCTCCTGTCTCAGCTTCCCAAGTACTGGAATTACAAGAGTGCCTCATGGCACCTGGTGTATCTTTGTAGTTAAAAAAAATACGTTTAAGCCAGGTGTGGTGGTGCATGCCTGTAATCCCAGTACTTGGGAGGCTGAGACAGGATGATTGCAGGTTCGAGGCTAGCCTCAGCAACTTAGCAAGACACTCAGCAACCTAGTGAGACCTTGTTTCAAAAACAAAAAATAAAATAGGGCTGGGGCTGGGGCTTAGAGGTAGAATGCCTCTGGGTTCAATCCCTAGTACCACTATACATACATATATATATATATATATATATATATATATATAATCCTAATGTACCAATAAAAAAAAGAAAAAAAATTTTTTGAAACAATCAACTCAAACTAGCATAGATAAAAAAGAGGAATTGCTTGGCTCACTTAGTGATTACGAGCCCTGGCCTTGGGTCTGAATCTTTGTTCTACCATTCACTAGTACTGTGGCATGAAAAAGTTCCCTATGAATTTGAGTCTCTCTCTCTCTCTCTCTCTTTTTTTTTTTTTTTGATACTGGGGATTGAACCCAGGGGCATTCTACCTCTGAGTTACACACCAGCCCTTATTTTTTATTTTGAAACAGGACCTTGCTAGGTTGCTGAGTGTCTTGCTAAGTTCAGGAATGGCTAGATCCAGGGGCTCAAATAACATCATCAGGACCGTTTGTCAGCTCTGTTTTTTTTCTAAGCTGGCTTCTCTTTCTCCATTTGGGTTTTTTTAAAAAATGGCCTCCAGCAGCTTACAGAATGACACAATCTCAGGAAGACCCCTTTCCCTGTAGTAGTCCTCCAAAGGGGACTCTGAGTGACGTTGTCTGGGTCAAGTGTCCACCACTGGGTTCATCACTGTGTTTAGGAAGAAGGGATGCTCTCACCAGCCTGGCCTATATCACGTACCTCACATTCCCTGGGGAGTCAGGGTGTGTGACAAATAACCTCATCAAGTATAGAAGAGGCAGTTCCCCAAAGAGAAAGGTGTTAGGGACAAAATGAGTATATAATCATTATATTTATGTATATATCTGTGTACAGAGGGTGGCCTAAAGAGTTCTGTGATGTCACATGAAGAAGAATTGGTGCAGCACAGTGATTACGAGCCCTGGCCTTGGGTCTGAATCTTTGTTCTACCATTCACTAGTACTGTGGCATGAAAAAGTTCCCTATGAATTTGAGTCTCTCTCTCTCTCTTTCTCTCTTTTTTTTTTTTTTTTTGGTACTGGGGATTGAACCCAGGGGCATTCTACCTCTGAGTTACACACCAGCCCTTATTTTTTATTTTGAAACAGGACCTTGCTAGGTTGCTGAGTGTCTTGCTAAGTTACTAAAGCTGGTCTCCAACCTGCGATCCTCCCAGTTCAGCCTCCTAAGTACTGGGATTACAGGCATGTACTACCATGCCTGGCTGGAATTTGAGTCTCTTCGTCTGTAAAATGGAGAAAAGTATACATACCATATTATTGGTTTAATATTGGTTTATTATCTGGTATACATATCATATTGGTGGTGGTGGTGGTGCAGCAGCAGAAGCAACCATGGTGGCCAGTGGTGGAGGCAGAGCCCTAGGAGAGAAAAAGGGCCCCACATGGGTAGGGCAGGACCAGGACAGGCTGTCTGTGCATCCTCCCAGCATCTGCAAGGGTCCTAATCGCAAACAAGGATTCACTCTATATCCATCTGTCTAAGAAGAAAGAGATTACAGGGATCAGATGGTCCATAGCACCCCAGAGGGCCTAAAGAAATGGACTCCAGGGTTCAGGAGTATCTCCCAGCCACTCCCCACTGGGCTGAACAAGTACTGGCTGCCTCAGCCTGCCATCCTGCTGCAGTGCTGTGGAGGTTGCTGTCACTGTCCATCCCAGAAGCATCCTGCCCCTGCCAGCAATCATGCTGGTGAACTGCTTCTCTGCACAGCTGGCTTCTCTCTCTCTCTTTCTCTCTCTCTCTCTCTCTCTCTCTCTCTCTCTCTCGGTACTGGGGATTGAACTAGATAATATTACTCTCCAGTCGGAGAACTGGAATAAGAACTGCTGGTACTTGGTAAATTATTGCAAAATAAAAGCGCACACAGAGATACTGCAATGAAGTATATCAGACAATTATTAGAATTCTTCGAAGAGTTTAGGATCTCTGGTTTTGAAAAGTGGGTCTCATTCTTGCTCAAAGACTGACCATCAGGCTCCCTGGGAAAGCACAATAGGTACAGAAGAAAAGATGACCCATCTCACACCCTTGGAAAGAGACCACTGAAACACAACTCGTTAATGGTTTGTAGCTCACCGAGTCCAGGTTCTTCAATTAGAGATAAGAACCCTGTGCCTGGGAGCCTGCCCTGTTGGTTTGTGGCTGAGTTGAGGTCTCCTAGGTCCTAACCTTGGGCTCATCTGCTTCTCCTCCATCCTTCTCTGTCACTGCCAAGACTAAAGGAGCAAGAGTCCCAAGGAAGACGTGTTTTTTTTTTTTTTTTTGGTACTGGAGATTGAACCTAGGGACATTCTACCTCTAAGCTACACCCAAGTCCTTTTTTTTTATTTTGAAACAGGGTCTCACTAAGTTGCTCAGGCTGACCTGGAACCTATGGTCCTCCTGTCTTAGCCTCCTAAGAACTGGGACTACAGGAGTGCACCACCACGTCCAGCCAGGGAAGACTTTTTTTTTTTTTTTTTTTTTGCGGTACCAGGGATTGAACGCAGGGGCGTTCTACCTCCGCGCTACGCCCCCGGCCCTATTTTTTTTATACTTTATTTTGAAACCGGGTCTCACGAAGTTGCGGAGGGCCTCAC
>PVJS01056389.1:0-12358 GCA_004027185.1 Glis glis | reverse complement strand
CAAAAACAAAAAAAAAAAAAAACACACACACACACACACAACAGAGAAAGGAACTTCATCAAATCCATTTCCTCACTGAATAGAAACGTACAGGTCCACTTCTTCTGGCAGAAATACTTGCAGAGATTTTTTCTCTCCCCTTCATCAGATCCCTCTCTCTACATGAAAGGCTCCTTTTTGTCCCCTCGGCATTGCTGTGGGTTCGGCAGGCAGCATTATGTGGAGGGTTTTTACTGTGGAAGCCTTTGGTGACCCTCGTCTTCAGGAACCGCTTAAGCATTCAATAACGGCTCTCTAAAAATAAACATCTGTTTATGAAGGATTTAACCTGGGGATGCCACGCGCAGGGCAGAGGCCATCCCTAATGGACTCACAGCGCAGAGCCGGTGAGAGCTGGCCCTTGTGCCCCTCACGACACAGGGGCACTTCCGACAGCTGGGCCGGGCTGGTGGAGGGGTGGCGATGGTCTCTACGTGGGAGCCAGAGCCCCAGGAGAGGGTTCCCTGCCAGACTCCCTGGAGAGGAATCTGCCTGGTGAAGATTCACACGGCGTCCTCTGTGTGGAGTTCTGGGATGACCCGATTGGTCTTTAGACCATTCTTTGTCTGCTCCAGGAGAGGAGAGAAGGGGAGAGGAAGCGTGCTGAGCGTGGACGGCCACGGGAGGAGCCGGCCTGGTCTCCCGGGCTGGTTTGGTCACATCTGGGCTGTGAGACCAAACTTCATGTCTGCCTTCATGACAGGCCACGCCCACTCTCTCAGGGTGGCTGTGAGGGTTCTGGATGGCACCTGTGAAAGTTCAGGCAGAACCTGGCGGATAATGGGCATCTGATACTATCATGGGTCTTGTACCTGCATCCACCCATCGGGGGTAGAAAGACAGAAGCTTCGTCCACGCAACTCAGAATGAGACGAGCTTCGCTGCACTGGGCCCCAGGAGGCAGAATGGAGACAGAGCCAAACACTGGGTGTGGGGTTATTTGAAGTGAATTCAAACAATCGATGCTACAAGAGCCATCCAGACTCTCCCCTTGGCAGCCCTGCCGGAAAGGTCTTGTCTCATTTTGTGGGTGAGGATCCCGTGGCTCAGAGCTGACCATCACCCAGTCTGTAGGGTAAGCAGGAGCTCGGACTCAGAACTGGGTTCTCTGGACCCCATCACACGATCTCCCTGAGTTTACCTTCTCAGGATCTCTCTCCTATAACACGCAACCTAAAAAAATATACACAGAAGCCCGGCTGTGCCTCTGGACTGACAATTGGCATAAACACCACCATTTCCCACAACACAAACTGCCGTAATGGTATCTAGGTTCAGGCAAGGGATAGGAGGCTGAGGTTAGGCCTTTCTACATGTGTGAGGCTCTCCTGGACCATGTGGATCATGAGTTAGAGAGGGCCAGGCGACAGCAGGTGGCGGCGAGGCCGGGGGGAAATGAGAAGCCTCACACATGGGTGCCGGGACTGCTGTGGAAACAGCCTGACAGGTGCCCAGTGGTAACCAGAGAGTTACCATATGACCTGGTCATTCCTCTCTTAGGTATGTAACCAAGAGAAGTGAAAACATATGTCTACACAAAAACGTGTAGGCAAGCTGGGCGTGGAGGCACACGCCTGTAATCCCAGTACTTGGGAGGCTGAGACAGGAGGATCGCAAGTTTGCGGCCATCTCAGCAACTTAGTGAGGCCCTCAGAAACTTAGTGAGACCCTGTTTCAAAATAAAATATAAAATAGGGCTGGGGGTAGAGCTCAGAGGTAGAATGCTCCTGGGTTCAATCCCCAGTACCACACACACAGACACACACAGACGCACGCACACACACACACACACGTGTAGCAAATATCATAGCAGCATTATTTTTACCAAAAGGTAAAACGACTCAAATACCCACCCGTGGATGAACGGATAAACAAAATGTGGCTTGTAATTACAATGGAATATCATTCAGTCACCAAAAGGAGTGAAATACTGATACATACTACACTGCAGACAACAGCGTAGTTCCAAAGACAACAATCCTTGGAAACAAGCAAGCAACTCCCCACTCAGGCTGGGAGCCTGTCTCTCTCTGACCAAGGACCTTCTCTGCCCTCCAGGGCAGTGGGGAGACTGGAGAGCTCACACCCCGCAGCATCCCTCAGCCAGCAAGGAAGGGTGGCCGTGGATAAACGCCCCGGACCCCTTGATTTGGAGGAGGGCAGTTCTGGGGTTCTGGAGTGTCCCTAGTGCCATCATCTGCAGCCTCCCCACCATCTGGCCTCGCTTCCCCGCTCCCTGGCATGCTCCTGGGATCGCTGCCCAAGGAAACTACATGAGCACAGATCTTTGTCTCCAGAAGAGAGGGGCAATGCCAACCGAGGCGAGGGGAGAGCACTCAACCCTCATGCTGCCCCCAGTTCCCAAGCCCTGCTCGAGACTCCTGACCGGGAGGGCGGACAGTGACCTCTGAGGACGAGGGACCCTTCCTGGTCCGAGTCTTGTGGACAAAATTGGTGCAGGATCGTATCTGTGAAACTCCAGTGTAGAGCCTGGTTGTCCCCACAGTGCCTGTCCCCACAGTGCCTCCTTGTCCTGCCTCGATGACCCCTGCAAGCCAGGACTGGCATCCCTCCCAGTCTGATGGTCATAGATCTCTCTATTCAAGCTCCTTGTCAAGGTTCATAAAGCAGCAGCATCAGGCAAGCTCACCAGCGTCAGGAAGGGACATTCACAACTGACTTCTGCCCTTGGGGGATATTTGCTGAGCAAGCATGCAGCTGCAAGACGCTGGGCAGGGCACCTGGACCTCTCTGGGCAGGGCTGTCCACTCCTCTTCCATGGATGGGAGTGACCATCCCATTGCTATGGCATCAGAAGCAAAGATCATCGTCTGTGGCAAGGGTATCCTCAGTGGGACCTCGAGGTACTGAGTGTGATGGTGTGAATGTGGGCTGGGTGCTGGGAACCTAGTAGCTCTGGGGCTCCTGCACACTGGATTTTCCAGGACCTCAAACACGAATTAGAGGATCAAATGGCTCACTGCATTTTCTTCTCCTGCATGTAGGAGCACTTTGCCTCGCCCCCGAGGTTCCAGTTCAACCCATGAGCAGGAATGGCATCGGCCTCCTGCCGGGCCAGGGAGGTGCTGGGAGCTTCCTTCTGCTCCTCAGCCCTTGGGGGCGGGGGACTCCCCTTCTCCCTTCTCCCCTCAGGGCAAAGGGTGTTCACAGAGCCCCGGGTCCTGGGCTGGGGCCACTTGGGCAGGTTAACAGGATAGGATCTCTATTCCTGGGATCCCTCTCTTTTCTCCTCTCTTTGAATCTGCCGGGGCTTAAGGACCGCCCATCCCTGGTACCCTGCCCCTTCACCGTGGAGAGAAAGCAGGCCGTGGTCCCCAGACATAGTCTCTGTATGCTGGCCACTCACCAAGCCTGTTCCCAATCTCGCGTGATCTGGTTTGAGACCCACCTTGGGTTGACTTTAAATTGTGCTTTCACTCGCAACTCCATGATCGCATACTTCATTGGGAACTATCTCAGGTCCACGCCCGCAAGGGCAGGCAGGATATAGACAAACAGAAAAGATTCTTTTTTGGGGGGTGGTGAGTTGGGAGAATCGATTTTATCTGTTTTAATGTCATTTTGTTTTCTATTAAGGACTAGACATATACATAAATGGCTTTTAATTTTTCTCTCTAAAAGCAATCTGGGTCAATTAGACTCCTCCGCCAATTCTCACCAAAGTCTTTGTATCGCATAGCTTTGTTATCAGGCCTCTGTATATTTTATAAATAAGCTCACAAATTAGGGAGAGCGCCTTTGTCCGAAGACTTGGTCCCATTTTTTATTAGGAAAAATAGTATTTTTATGGTCGCCTTAAAGAGGATGGGGGAGGACACTGGTTTAGGAGCTGCTGCAGTCCCTGCCCAGTGCTAAATGGCAGTGTGGCTTTCAACAAGTCCTGGCCTCTTGCTGGGCCTCAGTTTCCCCATTTGTGCAATGATGAGGCTGAATGAGATGATCTGAAAGGTTCCTCCAGCCCTCTGCTTCCAGGTCTCCATCAGATATGAATCAAAACAGTCGTTAGTGGTAGTGCCGACATAAATACCTATTTCCTGTGGCTCTGAATTCTCTGGGTCAGACTTTCTTCTTGCCTGCCCCACGGAGACCGAGTGTGCCCGCTGGGATGACAGCTTTGTGCACGGATTCTCGAAGGATAATAAGTCCTTTTCTTACCCAGCAGTGCATTAGGGATAAGATGACTATAATTTCTTGTCTGCAAGGATGTGGTTTCAAAAGGAGAATTCCTACTCGCAGAAGCGTGGGGACAACAACAACAAAAATGTGTGTGACATTAAAGGGGAGAAAGAAAGACTCAGGTATAGTTATTTTGGATATTTTCCATCATTCAGATTGTTTGGGAAGTAGGAAAAGCACATTGTCTGCTTCGAAAACCCGTCAGGAAATTATTAAAAACGCTGAATTCCTGTATAATCACCAAATCTCCTAAAGTGCACAAATTATACAGTTGTGAATGGGAATAAATTTGTTACTAGGAACTCATTTGAAACGAACTCAAAGTTAGACCCTCTTTGTTGTGGTGCTAAATGAGATTTTAAAAGAGAAATCTTTTAAGTAGACACATCTATATTTTACTCAAAGCGGGGGAAACCCTATCAATAGACTGTTGGGACATTTCTTTTTCTTTTCATTTCTATTGAAGAAACAATACGACAGCAACATTAAAGGAAATTGTGGAAAAAAATCTCTTCGTCTGACTATCCAAATCTTCCAACAATTATTTTCATTTTTCTGTTTTGTTCTAATACTTGTCTTCGAGTGTACATATTTTACAATACTCCAAACACAATGTAAATACTATCTATATCTTCATCTCTTTATCTTAATCGTTCATTATAAATGTCTTTCCTGGTGATATAAGCTCTTTATCAGCATAATTGTTCAAAACTGTGTAATATTCCTACCAACTGAAGTATGCCAATCAAAGCAATCATTCCCATGAAACAAACATTTGGAGTTTCTCCCCTTTATTGCTGCTGACCAAGCTTCAGGTAACATCTCCTCATCTCTTGAATTAGTTCCAGAAGTGGGGATTGCTGACTAAAGGGTATTTTAAAGGTTTTTTTATAGTTATTGTCTCTTGCCACCCTAAAGTGACCCATTATAATGATGCACCACTGAACCAGGTTTTTAGCTTCATCTCATTAGCATTGTACAAGAATATTTAAAATATTTTCCCCTAATCAATTGCCATTAATTGCTATCTCAAGTGTGCTGTAAATTGATTTATTAACCAGAATGAATACTTTCCTTAAGTTTCTGTTTGTATACTTTCTTGCGTACTTTTATATATATATTTTTTCTTTCTCTACTAGCAGTAGCAATTGTAACACTGGTAGGGGTAGTACTAACAATAATAGTATGCCAGTTAACTTTCCGTCACTATAACAGAGTACCTGAGATAATCTACTGATAAAGAAGAAAGCTTTACTTGGCTCAGTTTTGAAGGTTCCAGCCCATGATCAATTGGCCCTGATGTTCTAGGGCCTGTGGTGAAGCAGCTTATCATGGTGAAAGCATGTGGCACAGAAAACCACTCACCACATGGGCAGGAAGAAAAGAGAACAAGGAGAGGGCTGGAATCCCACAATCCTCTTCAAGGGCATGCCTCCAATGACCTGAAGACCTCCCACTAGGCCCTACCTCTTAAAGGTTCTACCACCTCCCAATAGCGCCACCCTGGGAACCAGGCCGTTACTAATGGGCCTTGGGGGACCTTCAAGATTCAAACTATAGCAAGAAGCAACTGTGGCAGCAGTGGTAGCTGTGGCAGCAGCAGCGGCTGAGGTAGTAGCAGCGGTGTTGGCAGTCCTCCCAGTGTTAGTACT
The DNA here is from genome assembly GCA_004027185.1 of Glis glis. NCBI lineage: Eukaryota > Metazoa > Chordata > Mammalia > Rodentia > Gliridae > Glis > Glis glis. The sequence continues at coordinate 6,470 of PVJS01056389.1, read as the reverse complement.
AGGAGCGGCGGTGGGAGCAGTGGCAGCAGTAGTAAGAGTAGCAGTGGTGGTATCAGTGGTAATGATGGTGGTAGTAGTGGTGGTATTAGCAGTAATAATAGCGGTGTTGGGGCAGGGCTAGATGGTGGTAGTGGTGACAGCAATAGCAGTGGTAACGGTACTGTTGGTGGCAATGGTAGGTGGTGGTAATGGTGGTGACTATGGTGGTAGTAATAGTAGTGGTAATGGTAGTGGTGATGGTGGTGTCATGGCAGTGGTAGGTGGTGGTAGTGTTGGTGATGGTGGTAGCAGTAGTGGCATTAGCAATGGTAAGGGTAGTGTTGGTGGCAGTGGTAGATGTGGTAATGCTGGTAATGATGGTGGTAGAAGTGGTAAGGGTAATGTGGGTGGCAGTGGTAGTGTTGATAATACTGTAATGATGGTCATAGCAGTGATGGCGGTGGCAGCAGCAGCAATAGCCATTGTGGCTGTAGCTGTAGTAAAAGCTCAGCCACTGAGCGTGGCTGGGGACCAGGCATCACTCCGCCCATCAGCTCCATGAGGTTTTATGCCCCTCTTCCGATAAGGACAGGGAGAATGGGCTGTGCCGGGTCCTGCTGGCAGAGAACAGGGTCCTGCTTAGCTCTGGCCTCATGTGGGCCACGCGGTCTCCGCCGGGAACCCTTGATCCTGTTCTGTGGATGAATACTCTCCGTGCTCAACAGCGGGGACCAACTCTGCACCAGGAGCGTGGGAGGGCCGGCTCCTCTCAGTTTATCTGAAACCTTTTCATATTTTTGGTTTTAATAAGATGTGGTGGAAGCTGACATTTTTGCGTGCAAGCTCTCAGTGCAAAGGAGCCCTGTCCCCGAGGATCCTACCTCTGGTCAGGGAGACAGACCTGCCCAGAGAGCAGGGATGGAGGGATCCAAGTTCCCTGGGAAAGGCCAGAGGGCTCAGAGGGGCCTGGCTGCTTCCAGGTAGGCAGAGAGCCAAACAGCACGCGGAGTGCTTTGAGCTAAGTGTGTGGGAGGTTGCCAGGGGCAGAGGGGAAGGATCCCTGTGGCACGATAGGTCCCCAAGACCAGTGGGTAGAGGGGAGTGAGGACGGGAACTGGGTTGGGACTGATTCCAAAATTCAGGGCTGGTCCTTGGAAGCCACCAGAGGACCTTGCCACTCGTTCCTGTGAGGCCGTAGTGAGGGACAGGCCTTCTCTCGCTGGACTGGGTCTCCTGCATCTCTGGTTCCCCTCAGAGTCCAACACTGAGCTCTGCAGCACAGGTGCATGATGGGTCCACTGAATCCCACGTGGTCATGGCCGTGTAGCCACCAAGACTCTGAAAGCAGACCAGCCCCGCCCAGCCACTCAGAGTCCTCCCTCAGTGTCTCAGTGCTCTTAGGAAAGAGTACCAGCACCTTCCCCGAGCCACAAGTCCACAGGGTGGTCCCGGCCCCCGTGTCACCTGTATCCTGAGAGGTGCACTGCTGAGCTAGTCTAGCTGGGTGTAAGTCCCAGCCATGTGGCTGGTGACACGCCCATGACCCATTGCTATGAACAGAAAGGAATCTACTTCCAGGATCAAGTAAGAGAAGGTGTGCAGGACGTCGTCCTGGACACAGGGATGCACCTGTCCTCAGTATTCTCTTTACCATTGTGACCTCACAAGGGGACCCCCCCACTAAAAAGTCACCATTAGAAAGTGGCCCTGCCTGTCACTCATGCACCCTGGACAGTTAGGTGTGGCCCCCTCGGAGAGCAACAGGCGCAAAGATAACGAGGATCGCTGCGACAAGCAGAGAAAAACAACAAGCCTCTTTAAAACACTTCAGAAAAAAGGAAAGAAAGAAAGCCGTCTCACTTAGAAAAGAGGAAGCCGGGCTCCTCTCAGTTTATCTGAAACCTTTTCATATTTTCGGTTTTAATAAGATGTGGCGGAAGCTGACATTTTTGCAGGCACCGAGAGCTCGCGTCACTTTGAAAACTTGCAAGTTGATTTGAAGAAGCACCAAGAGTAGCCAAGACTCGCATCGCTCGCAGATGGCGGGTGATTAGGTGCCAGTTTGCCGAAAAGCTTGGAATCGGCAGACGGCGGAGGGCAGCTGGCTGAGGCCGCCCATGGGCAGGCGGGAGGGGCGGCCCGGCAGGAGGGCCTGGTGGCCTTGACCACACCCCACCGGGCCCAGGTGACAGGCTGCCAGGCCAGCAGTGCTCAGTGTCTGGGCCTGGCTTGGCCTCCTCCTGGGACCTCCGTCTAGGTCAGGACTGGCTCCAGGGGCACGGACCTTTGCTTGTCCTTGACTTGTGCAGGGATTAAAGCTCAGATGGGTCCCCTCTTTGCCACCACGGAACTGTGTGACCTTGGGCTAAGTTTCATCATCGGGAGAAAAAGGAAAGACTATGGACACTGGGCAGTAAGGACAGCTACCTCCTGGGGTTACTATCCAGGACAAGAGCATGTAGAAGAGCCCTTTCTAAAGATAGAGCTGAGTTATTTAATCCACCAAATTGGGTGGCATCCCCCAAATTGGAGGTGCAGGGGCATATGCAGAAAGTGAGGAATTCCTAACTAACTATTGAACTTATTAAGCAAGCCTGCATTCAGCCACTCTGGGTATGAAATGATCAAAGAGCTGGAGCTGCAAAGACGGTCGCCCCGGGACCTCTGAGACCTCCTCTCCAAGCGCAGCAGGAAAGCGGTGACCGAGGCTCTCGGAGAAGAGAGGACGCGTTCCTCGTGGGGGTGATGCATGAAGGCTGATGGGGGAGGGTGCTCTGTAGGCCCGAGTGGGTAATGGCCCCTGTACTGTTCACAAGTGTGGAGCTGAAGGGAGGCCGGGAGGCTGGGAAGGAGGCCAGCTGGGGACTGCACTGCGACCTCTGAACACATGAATAGTTTCAGGACCATTTGCTGCATCCTGGGGTGTTCAGGTGGCCGACTGGTCCCTGCCTGCTTTGCCTGGGTCTTTGCACTCCTCCTTCACGTCCAGGGCTGGCTTCCCCACTGGGTCATCCCCGATGGCCAAAGGAGCCTCAGAAGCGGCCTCTCCTCGTGAGCAAGCTCTGCTCCTGAAGTGGGGTTACGAGGTGCCATGCAGTGGGTGCAGGGTGGTGGGGACGCGGTGGACGGCCCTGTGGCCTAGTTTTCCCAGTGTGTCAAGACCTTGCTTGGCCAGGTGTGGCAGCACACAACTTTAATCCCAGTACTGGGGAGGCTGAGACAGGAGTACCACAGGTTCGAGGACAGCCTCAGCAACTTAGCAATCTTCTCAGCAACCTAGCAAGACCCTGTTTCAAAACAAAAAATAAAAGGGCTGAGGGTGTAACTTGGAGGTAGAATACCCTGGGTTCAATCCACACACACACACACACACCACACAATCCTGCTTAGCAAACCACACCCAATCCATTAATGAACCTGTCTTTGTCACACACCCCAGGAAGCCCTTGGGTTCCCAGCTGTGCAGAAAGACACACAAATACAATGATTTGTGTGTATTTGTTGATGTGACTGGAAGACACGAGGCAGCAGCTCAGGCCTGGGCTGCCGCAGGTCTCCTGGGGCAGGACAGACGTCTTTCTGCTTGTAGCCAGGTCTGAGAGGAGGGGTTATGCTTCCTGTGGAGTCTTCCTAGGGAATCCTCACCCCTAAGGAGGGTGGGCCTACATCTCTCAAAGTGTGAAATAATGAAAGACCCTAGTCCTCCAGGTGTTGGTTCAAGTCTCTGCTCCACCACCTCCAAGCTGTGTACCCTCCGGCGAGTCGCCTGGCCTCTCTGTGCCTTCAGAGACACGGTCACCTCCTGCTGCTGCCAAGGGGGTGGGCGAACAGATTCAATGAGGGGAGAGGAGGCCTCAAGGACAGTACCTGCACCAGCTTTTTCTTGAATCTGAACCCTTAGATATTCTCCCAGCTGGGAGGATCATGTCACAATGAGAATGGCAGGTGATAGGCCCAGGTGAGTCCCAGCTGCTTGGGAGGTTGCCTGGGCGAAAGAGTGAAACTTCATCTCAAGAAAAAAAGTTCCAGTTGTGGCTCACTTACCCTTCTCAGTTTGTTTTGTTTTGTTTTCAGTGTGTGTGTGTGTGTGTGTGTGTGTGTGTGTGTGTGTGTGTTTTGCAGTGCTGGGGATGGAACCCAGGGCCTTGTGCCTGCCAGGTGCGCACTCCACCGCAAGAGCTACACCCCCAGCCCCTGCTCTTTTCCTCTTAAAAGCTTCCCCTTAAGCCGGGCGTGGTGTTGCACGCTTGTAATTCCAGTACTTGGGAGGCTGAGACAGGAGGATCCAGGTTCGCGGCCAGCCTCAGCTACTTAGTGAGGCCCTCTGCAACTTAGTGAGACCCTGTTTCAAAATAAAGAATAAAAAATAGGGCTGGGGGTAGAGCTCGGAGGTAGAATGCTCCTGGGTTCAATCCCCAGTACCGCACACACACACACAAAATGCTTCCCCTTAGCCCCCCATAAATGCCATGGCAAGAGTCAAAGGTGAGAAATTTGGGGGTTCGTTAGGGTTCAGATATAGACCATTCTCTGGAAAAATGCATATATTGGCGATGCAAAAATGTTCAGAGGTGAAATAATTGGATCATGGGTGGATAACCCCATTGATAGACTGATACTTTTTTTGGCACTGGGGATTGAACCCAGGGGCATTCTACCTCCGAGCTACACCCATAGCCCTATTTTTTATTTTTACTTTGAAACAGGCTCTCACTAGGTTGATGATAGTCTCACTACTTGCTGAGGCTGTCCTCGAACCTGTGCTCCTTCTGTTTCTGCCTCCCAAGCAGGGATTACAGGCGTGCGTCACCCCGCCCATCTTAGATTAATAATTTGAACGGATTTATTGGGTGGCAACATAGGCAGGTAGGGTGTGACTGAGGAGGTAGGTCACTGGGGGTGTGGCCTTGAGGACTATGTATGTCCCTCCTCCCTTCCTTTTGCTCTCTCTGCTTCCGGCATCCATGATGTGAGAGCAACATCCCTCCACGCACCCCGCCACCTCCACCTTCTCATCTTATGCCTGGGGACCAGCCCTGTGGCCTGAAACCTCTGAAACCATAAGCCCCCAACCAACCTTTCCTCCTCTACGTTGTTCCTGTCAGGCATTTTGTTCACAGTGACGGGGAGAGCTGACTGTAGCAGGGTTCATGGATCACGTAGTTAGAAGCACACTCCTGCCTGATCACACGGGCTGCGCCCTGGGAAATGCGCTCCCAGCACCCTCCCATCCGAGGCGCACACCAGCCCTCGGAAATGCGCACATACTTGCCCCTACCTGGCGCAGGATGGAACTTTCCAGGAAACGGAGCTTGCCCGGCCTCCTGAGCTCAGCAAGTGGCAGAGTAAAGACACAAACCCAGGCTGCCTGCCCCACAGCCCAAACCCCCCGAGTCCGACTGTCTTCCAAGTGCAGAATCCTCCCGGCAGCGCGACTTGGCCCAGTGTTCCAGCTTTGGAGGGAAACACGTTCCATCCCTTTCCATAGCCCCATCCGAAAGTGAGGCGTCTTTCTCTTCACATTTCACGGCTGCAGTTCTTTCTTGCACATAGAATCTATCAATCCTGCTGGCCCCCTTCCCTCGTCTGGGCGCGTCTTACGGGCTGTTGGCATGTGTGTCTAAATAAACACCCATCAGCCCGAATCTTGCAGACCGATCCAAACATTTGGCTCGCATGGGGGCCTGGAGGGCTCGCAAACCCGTCACCTTTCTCCCAGCGCACTCCTGGCCTCCGTTCCTGCACCTGGGGAGCCAGAGCGGCGGGTCATCGGTGCCTCTGCGCACCTCTCTCCCTCTGCTCGCAAGGAACTCCGTGGAAACCTCTGCTAGACTGACGTAGCCCATGTTTCTGTCTTGCTCTCCGAGCTGTGGGTGTTTCTAGGCCAGGGCGGAGGGACTGGTGCTTGTTGTCTCTTTGGTACCGAGCTCTGTGCCCCACGTGTCACTTGCCTTCATTCCTTCTTTATAAAGGGCCCAGGTGAAGTATTAATGGTCCCCCTGAAGCGTGATGAACAGGAGGCTGGAAGGAGAGGTGCACTCTCTCACATCGTGCGGCCACCTTGAAGCAGAGCTGGGATTTCTGTAAGCCAAGGAGACCACGCCCTGCTCGTCCCCCAGATTTCCCAAAGGGACTGGCACAGCCTCCCGGCAAATGTTTGTTGACTGACTGAATGATTGAATGAATACAAGTATGAATGTGGCAGTGTCAGAGTCCAAGGGAGCAGTAGAGTGGGAGCTGTCTGGAAGGATTTAAGTGCCTTGCTTAGAAGCACACACTTGGGCCGGGCGTGGTGGCGCACGCTTGTAATCCCAGTACTTTGGGAGGCGGAGACTGGAGGATCCGGGTTCGCGGCCAGCCTCAGCTCTCTCTCTCTCTCTCCCTGTCTCTCTCTCTCTCTACCTAGTGAGGCCCTCCGCAACTTCATGAGACCTGGTTTCAAAATAAAGTATAAAAAAATAGGGCCGGGGGTGTAGCGCGGAGGTAGAACG
>PVJS01056388.1:0-12356 GCA_004027185.1 Glis glis | reverse complement strand
GCCGCGAACCCGGATCCTCTGGTCTCCGCCTCCCAAAGTACTGGGATTACAAGCGTGCGCCACCACGCCCGGCTCCGGACCTATTTTTTATACTTTATTTTGAAACCGGGTCTCACGAAGTTGCGAGGGCCTCACTAAGTAGAGAGAGAGAGAGAGAGAGCTGAGGCTGGCCGCGAACCCGGATCCTCCGGTCCCCGCCTCCCAAAGTACTGGGATTACAAGTGTGCGCCACCAAGCCCAGCTCTGCTAAGGTACTTAATGTTATTATTTGGTGCTGGGGCCTCGCACATGCTCAACACACACCCTACCACTGAGCTCCACCCACAGCCCCTGTACTTAAAAGTTTTGATCCTATGTCCCTTTCTGACAACCCAATGTCCCAGAGTCCACCTCTGGAGAGGCAACCAATGGGTGCCTGGGATTGGCACAATGGTGCCTAGCAACAGGGTTCAACAGAGGCTGGGGAGAGTGGCCATGCTGGGCCTGTCCTGGAAGGGAGAGAGGGGTTCCCCTCCCTGTGGAGAGTGGGGAAGACACAATGAGAGTGTGAGGTGAGAGGGTCAGCTGACGGTCTCCACGAGCATCAAAGGAGAGCAGAGGGCAAGACTCCATGGCCCAGAAAGATGGTGGGTGCAGCTCTGAGTGTGAACGTTCCTGGCGAAGCATCTGGTGTGTCTTTGGGAGGAATCATCTTTCAGCTACAGCAGTCTGGGGAGCTGAAATGTGGCTGGGCCTCCCTTGGGAGAGTCCCAGGGAAGCCTGGCTGGGGTGGAGGGAAGGCAGCAGCCCCCGCCACAGTAACGGGAGCTGCGTCCACTCCGAGGCTCTATCTCCTCCTTCACGTGGGGCCGAGGAGGAAGGCTGGGCCAGGGTCCACCTGGGTGGTTGGTTACATTGTGAGGAAACCTTCCAGGGTTCACAAAGTTCGTTGAAAGGTTCTGGAGGCCGCGTACAAGGCAGATGGCAGATGGGGGACTGTGGCACAAGGGAGGTGACCTCGCCCCTAGGTGCTCACATCTACTTGCTGCTGATTCCAGGACCTGGTGATGGTTCTCGCCTCAAATTACCCCTAACTCTGGGAATGAGGTTCAGACTGAGGGTTTGCTTTTACCCCAGGGGGCTCTGGGGTGCCAATTCCCTTTGCTTTGCAAAAAGCCTCCCCTCTTCCTGGGAGGCCTCTGCCAGAATGACTTGGGGTTCACATGGGTCTTTCTGCACCAAAAGGGGTGGCAGGGATCATGGTAGGGAAATTCTGGACCTCCCTCCCCAGATGGTGCCTTTTAAATCTGTGCTCCAAACCAGCCTACTTCCTCATGCCTGTGGACCTGAGATGTCATCCTGAACACAGGACACCCTGGCCCCGCCTGGGGCTGGGTTGGAAAGATCAGGAATGAAAACCACATGCTCTCACCACTGGGCCCAAGGTTAAAAGGGATGCAGCGGCTTACTTTCGTTTCCTCCTTGCCCTTCACGTCCCTCAGCCAACTGTTTCCCATATCCTGCCCCTTCCACTCTTCCCTCTCCCCCTCACCTCTGTCCAGACCTCCTCAGCCTGTTCTAGCTAGGGTCCAGCCCAACCTCCTGCTTCATCCCCCGGGCTCATCGCATTCCACACAGGGCCACAGGATGATCTTTCTCCCTCCCCTGCTCAAACCTTCCACGGCTACTCACAGATGATCCACTGCCCAGCCTGATGACCCCTCCCCAGCCAGCCTCTGCCTGAACCTGGTCAAGCAGCGGAGCTGAGAGGACTCCGAGGAGTCGGCTCTTCACTTAAGAAACTGACCTCCGTCCTGTCCTGCCCCTTACAGAAAGGGGAAATAAAGGCTGCAGTGGGGACGTGACCTGTGGGTGTCACCCAGCAAGTCCCTGACATGGCAGGGACTAGATGTGGTCACGTGATCCCAGAATATCTGCACTGGCTATCCTTGTCCTTCATCTCAATGAGGACACCAAGACCCGGAGGCAGGACAGGTCTTGGCTAGCAGTGCACTGTCAGAAACCAGGTTAAGAGGGCAGGAAATATTTCCACAAACACACCAGACCTGTCAGGCTTTTTTTTTTTTTTTTTTTGTGGTACTAGGGATTGAGCCCAGAGGCATTCTACCTCCAAGCTACATTCACAGCCCCTTATTTATTTATTTTTTGTGGTACCGGGGATTGAACGCAGGGGCGTTCTACCTCCGTGCTACACCCCCAGCCCTATTTTTTATACTTTATTTTGAAACCGGGTCTCACGAAGTTGCGGAGGACCTCACTAAGAGGAGAGAGAGAGAGAGAAAGAGCGAGAGAGCTGAGGCTGGCCGCGAACCCGGATCCTACGGTCTCCGCCTCCCAAAGTACTGGGATTACAAGCATGCGCCACCACCACGCCTGGCTTATTTTTTGTTTTGAAACAGGGTCTTGGTAGGTTGATGAGAATCTCATTACTTGCTGAGGCTGGTCTTGAACCTGCAATCCTCCTGTCTCACCCTCCCAAGCATGGGGATTTCAAGCGTGTGCCACCAGGTTCGGCTCCATCGGGCCTTTTTTTCCTTCAGGTCTGGGACCACAGCACCCAGAGGTCTTGGCATATAGTGGGTGTCAACTGTGCAACCGTCAGGGGGTTTTGTATGGCAGAAGGACCTGAGAGAGCTAGTTCATGTCCTGACTCTGTGGTGGGTTGAAAGACATTTAGCGAATGATTTTTACTTTCCTGGGCCTCAGTTTCCTGCTCTGTGAAATAGGAACTTGATATTTTGCATGTGCTTAGAATAGTGGGCTTAAATAGTGGGCTTAGAATAGAGTAAATGTCAGCTATGATTATCAGAGATGATGAAGGTCCCAGCTCTTAAAAACTATCCTGTATTGCTGATCACAGTTGCTGGTGCATGGTAAATACCAAAACCCCTTTTATTTAAGAGTTTGAATTCTAGAATTAGATCTCAGATCCATCCATTCCCATCACCCCATGCACTAGCTGGTGGCCCTGGGCAAGTTGTTCATCCTCTTAGTGCCAAATGTCAGAGATCTCTCTGTCTGGGCTTTTATTAGCCAGAAGTTTCTGGCGCAATAAATAAATGTTAAGTAAAATAAAGCACTTAGCCTAGCATACTGTTACTCTCTTAGTACTATTACTGGCCAAGCCTCAAAGACTTTGGGCATGGTTGTGATTTCTACTTTTTTTTTTCGTGGTAGAATGGAACCCAGGGGCATTCTACATCTGAGCTACAACCCCAGCCCAATTTTATTCTTTTATTTTGAAACAGGGTCTCGCTAAGTTGCAGAGGATCTCATTATGTTGCTGAGGCTGGCTGCGAACCTGCGATCCTCCTGTCTCAGCCTCCCAAGTACTGGGATTTCAAGCATGCGCCACCATGCCCGGCATGATTTCTATTTTGATGGTTTCTCTTTAATTTGGTCTAGAGGTTTCTGGAGAGTAGGCGTAAGTCAAGGCAGCCACTCTCTAGGAGGGCCCTCACCAGGGCAAAGTCAGGTTCAAGTTTGTGTGTCAGATGAGACACAATGAGGAGGTGAAACCAAAATGCATAAAAGAGAAGAAATTCATTACTCACAGGTAGGCTGATGAGAAGTCTGGAGAAGGCAGCGGGTGGGTGGGGGAGCAAGTGAGCAAGAGAGGAAGGGAGGGTGGAAGGAGGGAAAGAGAGCTAGGGAGAGAGGGCCTGTGGACTATGCCTGTATTTAGTTCCACTGGTGTTATCCTGAGGGTGTGTGGATTGGCTAGTTTAATGGAAATACACTTGACCTATTATCTCAGCTACTGGGGAGGCCAAGGCAGGAGGTTCCTAAGTTTGAGGCCAGCTTGGGCAACTTAGTGAAAGTCTTAAAAAAATAAAGGTTTGGGGATATAGCTTAGTGGCAGAACATCCCTGGGTTCAATCCTCAGTGCTATAAAAAATAAAAATAAGCCGGGCGTGGTGGCGCACGCTTGTAATCCCAGTACTTTGGGAGGCGGAGACCGGAGGATCCGGGTTCGCGGCCAGCCTCAGCTCTCTCTCTCTCTTTCTCTCTCTGTCTCTCTCTACTTAGTGAGGCCCTCCGTAACTTCGTGAGACCCGGTTTCAAAATAAAAGTATAAAAAATAGGGCCGGGGGTGTAGCACGGAGGTAGAACGCCCCTGGGTTCAATCCCCGGTAATGCAATAAATAAATAAATGAATAAATAAATAAATAAATAAACAATAAAGCCGGGCATGGTGGCACATGGGAGGCTGAGACAGGAAGATTGCAGGTTCAAGATCAACCTCAGCAACTTAGCAAAACCCTCCAGAACTTAGTAAGACCCTGTTTCAAAAATAAATAAATATTTTTTATTTTAATAAAAAATAAAAATAGGGCTGGGGGTGTGGCTCAGAAGCAGAATGCCCCTGGGTTCAATCCCTAGTACCATAAAAATAGATAAATGCACCTGAAAAAAAACACCTGAAGGGGGAACTTATTTACATGACTCTGATGTTGACCATTACGTTTTCTCGTGGTCAGCTGCTGTGGGATGTGTTAGGTTGGGTCAGTAGGATGAGGAGCAAGTGGGATATATTCCAAACAACCACAAAGAAGGGGATTTTTTTTTTTGTGTGTGGTACCGGGGATTGAACCCAGGGGTGTTCTACCTCCGCGCTACACCCCCGGCCCTATTTTTTATACTTTATTTTGAAACCGGGTCTCATGAAGTTGCGGAGGGCCTCACTAGGTAGAGAGAGAGAGAGAGACAGGGAGAGAGAGAGAGAGAGAGCTGAGGCTGGCCGTGAACCCGGATCCTCCGATCTCCGCTTCCCAAAGTACTGGGATTACAAACATGCGCCACCATGCCCGGCTTAGAAGGGGATATTTTACCCAGACCAAGGTGACAAGGTACAACTGGATTTCAAACAACTTATGTCAGGCCTAAAAATAGATGCTGAGGCAGCAATATTGTCATTAATATTAAACATTTATGATGGATATGCAGAGGGACAAAGGGCGGCTCAGAAAACATTCCCTTACCTGTCCTGTCGAATGTCAAGTTCTGAAGATCAAGAACTAGGGGTCAGGCAGCCCACGGTGAAGCCCAGTCAAGCCTCGGCCAGTTCAAGATATTAAAGCTGTTGCCAAGCCGGGCATGGTGGCGCACGCTTGTAATCCCAGTACTTGGGAGGCTGAGACCGGAGGATCGCGGGTTCGCGGCCAGCCTCAGCTACTTAGTGAGGCCCTCTGCAACTTAGTGAGACTCTGTTTCAAAATAAAGAAAAGAATAGGGCTGTGGGTGTAGCTTGGAGGTAGAATGCCCCTGGGTTCGATCCCCAGTACCGCAAAAAAAAAAAAAAAAAAAAGCTGTTGCCAGAGGAGGTCAGAGCTCTGAAGGGCTCCAGGGTGGGGAACCTGCCAACAGTAGCTGCCAAGCTGCAGGTCACACTTCATTTGCTGGAGAGTCAGGAAGGACATGGGCTGAGACAGGCTCAGGCAAGCCGACCTTTGTCAACCCCATCGAGGGGCTGGGAAACGAAGTCCCCAGCCCAGCTTGCACAATGTGGTAGAAAGGACTGTGGACCCTGCACCATACCTGCTCCCCAAGCACTCCCAAGTCACCTGGGGCCTGTGACAGGGCTGTGAGACCCTGTGACAGGGCAAGTGTTTCTGCCTCATTTGCTCCAAGGTGGGCATGGTCTTAGATGTTTTCCAGCCACTTCCCAGCACCTCCCCTGAGGAGAGCTCAGCAGATCCCGGATGGTTGTCAGCAATAGCTGGAGAGTCAGAAGCAGGATCTGGGGGCCGGCGTGGGTAGATCCTTGAAGGACCGCCTACCCCTTCCGGCTGAAGCCCAGGGTGGGAAAAGAGGTTGCTCAAGGCCCCACTGTGTGACTGAACTAGGCCCCACCTGAAATCATGCTTACAGCTACTATTTCTTGAGAGTTGGCTCCTCTCCATTGCTGATGACAGGGAACAATCACTTGTGTTAACCTATTATGTCTGATCCTATACAGAATTGAAAACTTGGGACTTCACGGGTTAAGGGAAAAGGGTATGTACTGGCTCATGTATCTGCAAAGTCAGGGCAGCGCAGATACTTGTGCCCAGTGCAGATCTGGCAATGGTACAGCGATCGTACCTTGTTTTATAGCTAGGAAAACAGAAGCCCAGAGGTTTGGTAGCTTGCCCAAGCCCACATAGGTGGTGAGGCAGCCTGGCCCCAGGGCTGACATTCTTAAGCCACACGCTGTGCTCATGGCAAGGGCTGAGCCCAGACGGCTGTCAGCATGCCACGGTGTGCTCCAGTGTGGAACTGAGTGGTGCTTGTGTTTCCGGGAGTGGACAGCAGGAAGGAACACAAGGTCGCCCTGTTCCTCATGGTTGAATTGTGCAAGGGTGACTTCCACAGGTTGGAGGAGACGATGGTGAAGGACTGCAGAGTCACAGGTGGCATTTCTGGTGGCCATGCCCAATATCCTGCAGCCTATCCTAGAGGCCTGTCTGCAGCAGCTCATCTGGCTGGTGGCCACTGCGGCCTGAGGCATCAACCTGAGTGCTGTGGGGGTGTACGAGGGATGGCCTGCAACCTGCACACACTCACCAACTCCCTGGAAGGCCTCCGCCACAGCCTTACCACCAGGTCAAGCTTGCTGAGCAGATGGGCTAGCCCTGCTCAAAACCCTGGCAGCAGTACAGGTCTGTGGTCCAAGGACACCAAGGCACTGGTGACAGAAATGCCAGGCCTGGCTCCCACAGGTGCTTCTGCAGTCACCATCCTGGGCACCCTGGCCACCTGTGGCATCTCCCTCACCACCACCTACCGGCTGCTTTGCCCAGCCGATGACACCCAGAGTGTGCTGATCAGGACTTCCTCCATGACACCAACTGACCGCTCGACCTTGGGTGAATCCGACCATTAATCAGCCCTGAGCCCGGGCCACCTGCGGGTGGCAGGGAAAGGCTAGGACACGGCTCTATCTGTCCCCAGGTTTTGCAGTATTAGAGGAAGCTCCGACTCTCTGGCACCAAGTCTGTGTGCTGTTTCTCCTTCTTTGCCACTCACTGCTCCCCTTCTCTGGCCACTGTCCCCACATCCCCTACTCTGGCAAATCCCCAAGTCAGCCAGCAGACCCCCTGGATGAGACAGGACAGGTTTTGACAGGGAAGAGCTCAGGTGTCTAGCTGGAAGGGGCAGTTAGGAGGGTTTCTACACCAATCGGGGAATGGAGTGAAGGATTTAGAGGAGGGCAGCAAACGCCACAGCTCTGGAGGGCCTTGAGGATCACGGAAACGTTAGGATATGGACAGAGGGGAGTCGGGGAGGGGCAGTGCCGGGGACTACTCCTGCCTCCCGGACTTTGGCCCTGCCCTCTAGACCTGCAGGGCTCCTCACTTCTGGCCTGCTAACAGCTTTCTTCTTTGTGTGACCCCTTCTCCTGGCCTGTGGTGCTTTTTTTTCTGAAGCAGCCCCAGGATACCCATTACAGGGCCACCAAGAGAGGATGGGTATGCCTGAAAGGAGGAAGCCTGGGAGAGGCCCTGGACGGATGAGGCTCAACTGCTAGACTGGATAGGCCGTCGTGCAGGATGGTCGACAGGCACAATTCATAGGTAAGGACTAATTTGGGGTGGCTAGACCAATTTGGAGACATGTTTTGGGAAATACTGAACTAAGATTATGTACTGTATTTAACGGAACAGATGAGGGCTGGTTCTACATTGAAATGTACAGTGTGTTTAACTGAGGGTAGGTTCTGGATTTAAATTAAAGGTGGGCTGCTGTGGGGTGTTTTTGTTTTTTTCCGGTGCTGGGGATTGAACCCTAGGGCATTCTACATCTGAACTATGCCCCCAGCCCTATTTTATTTTTTATTTGTAAACAGGGTCTTGCTAAGTTGCTGAGGCTGTCCTTGAACCTGCAATCCTCCTGTCTCAGCCTCTCAAGTACTGGGATCATAAGTGTGAGCTACCACACCTGCCTGGGACTGCTGCATTCAAGCAAGAGTAGATGAAGATAAAAAGTGAAGACAGCCACCATATTTAGTCACAGCAGGCATTGTCTGTAAGGGTAAGGTATCTAAACTAAGGGGAAGTGCCATATTTTACTAAGGACAAGTTCTACTGTTTAAAAACAAAAGTAGGGTCAGGCATGGTGGCGCATACTTGTAATCCCAGGACTTGGGAGGCTGAGACAGGAGGATTGCAGGTTCGTGGCCAGCCTCGGCAACTTCTGAAGCCTTTTGCAACTTAGTGAGACCCTGTTTCAAAATAAAGAATAAAGAATTGGGCTGGGGGTGGAGCTCGGAGGTAGAATGCCTCTGGGTTCAATCCCCAGTAAACACACACACACACACACACACACACACACACACACACCAAAACAAACAAACAAAAAAAACCACACAGAAGCCAGGTATGGTGGTGCATGGCCAACCTTAGTAACTTAGTAAGGCCCTCCACAACTTAGTGAAACCCTGTTTCAAAAATAAAATAGGGCTGGGGGTCTAGCTCAGAGGCAGAATGCCCCTGGATTCAATCTCCAGTACCACAAAACAAAAACAAAAGTAGATACTGTATTTAGGCATTAAAACCCAAAGGCAGGCACTGACAAGAGAGCAGAAGACATGAGTGCAGTCACCATATTTAGCTGGACTGTGTACATTTCTATCCAAAACACACATAGAAGGGAAGCTTGATGCCACCTGGGGTAACAGAACAGCCCTAAGACTTCCTCCTCAGCAGACACTGGTCTCTATCTGCTTCTGATAACTGTGCCCCATACTGGTGTCCCTGAAGAAAGGTCATTCAGGCTCTAACGGGTTGCCCAGAATAATCTGCCCTGCTCCCCAGGACAGCATGCTGGGTGGAGGGGAATGAGCAAGAGGACCACGAGAACAGACTTGCACGACCATGTTTATTTGAACCACCAGATCCGCCCCAATAAAGAGCTCTCTAGATCCTGCCTCACCTTACAGGGAATGAGCTCTCTAGACCCTGCCTCACCTTACAGGGAATGGCTCGAAGCCAGGAAGAGGGGACTGTTGCTCCTGTCCCTGCAGAGGGAAGTCAAGATAGGCTTGGGCTTCCTGGTGATCACTGACTCCTTCCACTGCCTGTCCCTGTGAGGGACTCGGATGGGCTGTTCATCCCGGGCTGGGGTGGGATCTCTTAAAGTCACCCCAGAACAACCCCCCAGCTGAGGGTGGTGAGCCTGGCCCTGGCACCTCGCGTCTCTGGGCAGGGAAGTCATGACCCCTCCTCCATCAGGTCTGCTCCTGTCCACCCCACTGGGGGAAGGACGTGTGTGCTCCCTCACTGTCTAGTGGGGACCCAGGAGGTTCCTGCATGCCACGTCTCCCCTCGGCATCAGGCCAGCAGGCGGCTGTACTCTGCCAGGGCAGAGGACTTCTTCACCCCATCCCAGATCCGGGCAGCGTAGTGGAACCTGCAAGAAGAGGTCAACAGTCAAGGCAGCTCTGGCTGGGACCCCCGGCCTAGCACCAGCCCTGGACAGTGGGAAAACAGAGGCGCCGTGTATGACCCAGCATATGACTAGAGCCTCTTGCAGTCCAGTCCCCTTGCCTGGGTTACAGGGAGGATGCCAACCCCAAGGGGAGATGGCCCTGCTTCTCTCCTCACCCTGGGAATCGAAGCTGAAGGTACTGGGCTTGGATGAAGACCTAGAGGCCCCATTTCCGAGTCTAACCTCCCACTCCACTCAGTGCTGGCCCCTGTGGAGAAGGGTTCTGTCTCCACCTCCCTCCAGTGCTGTGATGGTAGAAAACATTTAAGAGAGCTGCATAACCATCTACCTCCTAGATTCTCCCTTCCCCACTGGGCCCTGGTTTAGACCAGTGGGAGGAGAGCTGGGCTGAACACTAGCTGGCTCCTGCTCAGCCTGGAGCCCTGAGTGGCTTCCGCTGCTGTCTGCACTCCCAGCTCCTGCTGGCCACAGCTGACTGCAAACAGTTAGGGAGGCTGCACCAAGCCAAGCTATTCTTTCAAATTCGTTTCTCTTGGAAGTAAGATGAAGCAGGCCTGGACCCATTTGACCTGGGCTCTGGACACAGAGTCATGTTAAGTAGGGGCTGGGAAAGTGTGCAGGGCCATGTGGAAGCAGGGGGAGAGAGCCAGCAGGCAGGGAAGGGGGAAAATGGAAGGAGACGGTGAGGTGGAGCGACCCAGCAGGAGCTGGAGAGTACGGCTCTTTTTCCTCCTGCTGACTTCTGGTTCCATCTCCCTGAAGGCTATGGCACTCAAGTCCTTAGGATAAACCTTCAAGTTTAACCAGGCTCACTGGTCCTTCTAGTGACTGAGTAGCACCTGAAGTGTGTGACCTTGCTATGTGACATTTTTCTCTGCACCTAAATTTCCACACCAGTAAAATCTGTGATAAGACCTATACCCCACTGGCTAATCAGGAGGATTCAAAGTCACACCAAACAGCATGTTGCCTGGCATGGATGAGGTGTTTATAAGACGGTAGCATAATCACTGTTCCGGAAAAGGAACCTCTGGAGAGGAGAGGAGAGGCTTAATGAAGTCACACAGATCTCTGAGAGCCCCGTTAGTCTGCACCAGGGTGGCCCTCGAATCGACCCGTCTGTGAGGAGCTCTTACCAGTTCTTCTCGGTAAGGATTGTGTGTGACAGCTGTGGCCGAGCCATGGACATCACTTGGCTCCGGAGCTTGCTCACCAAAGACTGGAAACTAGGGTGGCCACGGTATCCAGGCAGCAAGGAGAAGAGCGGGCTGGACCCAGGCCCTGGAAAGTTGGCACGGGGAAGTTGAGGGGGACAGACTGCCGGGAGAGGGTCTTCCTCGCAGTCAGCATCCGGGGCTTCAAGGAGCACCTCAGAGTTCGGCCCCAGCCCAGCTCTTCCTGTACCCTCACAATGCTGAAACATGCTCATAAGAAAGAGTCCAAGCACTCTGGGGACAGGCCACTTCTCTCAGACCAGATGGGTCCACGTCACTCCCAGACCAGGGCAGCCCACCAAGGCAGGCTGTGTCCCTATGGCCAAGGTTCCCTTGAAGGTGACCGCACCTGCTCTTGGTGGGTTCTCACTCTCGGCTTCACTGTCCATGAAGGGAACCAAGAACAAGTTGACCTCGGAGTCCAAGAAGTCAGGCGGGAGCCCCGGGAAGATGTTGCACTGTAACATGGACAGAGTACCTGGAGGAGAAAACACGTTAGCCTGTGGGTAGTGTGCTGTGAGTCTTGGGCTGACAGTCAAGCTGGGTCAGGGGATGGGTCTGGGGGCTGCGTCAAGAGTTAAGTGGCTGCTGTGTAGTGCAGGAGGTGGTTTGGGATCCTCACCCTTGTAACGCAAGTGGGAGTGTGCCATGAGCTGGTCGATCATCAGGTGCATCTGTCTCAGCTTCCGAGGACAGAAGTCCTCCCGGCGAGCTTTGTTCTGTAGGAAGACTGAGGATGGGAATAGATGGGTGATTGAGGCAGGCGGTGCTTGGCCTCAAGGACCCCCCCTTTCTCACCCTAAGGATCCGCCCTCACTCCCAAGTTCAGACCACTGTGTCAATACTTATGTAACTTCACTTTAGCCCTGTACAGGGCTATGCTGGGGTCTCAAAGACAAGTCAGATCTGGTCTCTGCCCTCAAGGAGCCCCAGTCTAATGGAAAAAGACAGATGAGGAAGATGGCCATATCATCAGGAGCACGACAGGAGGCGTAGGGGCTCTGAGGCCAGAGGAGGTAGGGAAGACCCTGTGTAGGGTGGGGGGTCATAAATGAACTAGATCTTTGCAGAAGAGAAGCACAGCACATAAGGACATCGCAGGCAAAGGACTGACAAGCACAGAGGCTGGAGAACAGGTGATGGACGCCACTCAGATTAACCCAACACGCATTTCTTGAGCCCTGTACTGGGAGATGTCAGGGGCCTAGAAATGGGCAGATCCATTCTGATCACGGAGCCAGACTCAGACTTGGTGGCTAGGACTGGACTGAGGCAGTGGGACCTGAGGAAGTAGCAGCTAATCCTTTTGTGTGTGGTGCGTAGGATTGAACCCAGGGGCATTCTACCTCCGAGCTACACTCCCTGCCATACTTTATTTTTTATTTGGAAACAGGGACTCATTAAGTTGCTGCGGGGCCTCGCTGAGTTGCTGAGGCTGGCCTCAAACCTGAGATCCTCCTGTCTCAGCCTCCCAAGTACTGGGATTACAAATGTGCGCCACCACGCCCAGTGCAGCTAATCCTTTTTTTTGCGGTACTGGGGATTGAACCCAGGGGCGTTCTACCTCCGCGCTACACCACCGGCCCTACTTTTTTATACTTTATTTTGAAACCGGGTCTCACGAAGTTGCGGAGGGCCTCACTAGGTAGAGAGAGACAGGGAGAGAAGAAGAGAGAGAGAGAGAGAGACAGGGAGGGAGAGAGAGGGAGGGAG
>PVJS01056387.1:0-12358 GCA_004027185.1 Glis glis | reverse complement strand
GTGTGTGTGTGTGTGTGTGTGTGTGTGTGTGTGTGTGTGTTACTGGGGATTGAACTCAGGGGCATTTTACCTCTGAACTACACTCCCAGCCCTATTTCATTTTGATACAGGGTCTCACTAAGTTACTGAGACTGGCTGTGAACCTGCGCTCCTCCAGTTTTGGCCTCCCAAGAACTGGGATTTCAGGTGTGTGCCACCACACCCGGCTTCCAGCACTGTCTGTTACCACCCTGTGAGGTGATTTAGTATTCAATCCACATTCTTAATATGTACAGGGCCCTACTTCTTGCATGTGCTCAGACTGACCGATGTATACTATATTAACCTCTAAACTTCACCTAGCTTGTCCTGGGAGCCCTTTAGGGGAAAAATCCATGCTTAATTCATCTTCGGCATCTCAGCACCTAGTACAGAGTACGGCACCTGGGTATTTAGTGAGTGTCTGCTATACTGGATATCCAGTGCAGCATATGCCATTACTTCAAATGACAGTTCCCTGACCCATTCAAGAATTTATTCTCAAAACTACTTTGAGATTGCTAAAATATTTTTATTCTGATAAACTCTATAATCAATGTAAGTATTTTGGGGATGATTTGGGTGCCTCTCTGAATGAATTCAGTATCTGTGTCTGCCCCGATGATCCTATCGGTGCCAAACAGAAAGCATACTTATATTTGGTAATGCTATAATGATAACTATCATCCAACACTGTACTCCTATTAATGCTGCTTCAGTTATAAACAGTGGATATTCCTTTGGCAGTGATAATCAACTGAAAGGCATTTTCAGGGATTAAAATACAGACATTTAAAAATCCATTCTTAAGATTTGAGGCCAGTCCAGTCAGAACCATGCTCTTTACTACAATACTAATTTGTCTTATTATTTATTAATATGGCTCAAAGTGGAGGAAAAAACTCTTAATCACATTTATATAACACACCATAGGAAATGAAATTATGCAACTCCTACCAATGGTATTTATGACACCCGGGTTATTTCCCTTTCAAAAACAGATTTATGAATGAAGCTGAACATAAAGGCTGAAGTTTCTTTAATCTCCTTTCCACACAAGTTAAAGGATCTTCTCAAGGTCACAGAGCTAGGTGGTTCCAGTGCCAGGATAGGAAACTGGGTGTCCTAGTATCTTACTTAGTGTTCTTTCTACCTAACTATGCGATCTTACTCAGAAAACAGAACAAAAGCACCTATTAGGCACCATTCTCAGGGAAGAAATTTTCTTAGACTCCTAACCACGTGCTGTAATAATCAGATTCCTGCTACTCTGTCACACAAGAACTGACTCCAGTTGAGACCCATGCCTGGCTCCTCCTTCCCCCACACCCTAGATGAGGGCAGAGTGCAATGCTACTCTGCTGCTGCCACCTGGAGGACTGCCCAGACCACACTCTTCTTCAACTCTATGTCCTGCACTGGCATCCTTTATTCTTTTCTAATTAACTTCTGCCTAATAATACTTACTGAAATAATTAGACGAAGAATCTGATAGAGCACTTACCAAAAAGAGATTATCATTCTGTGTGTTTATATAGAAAAAAGTGACTTTCAAAATCACAGAAAGTAAACACAGAATTGTGTACAACTTATATTTCATTGCAAGTTTTGCAAATATGATATGAAGTCATAAAGTTAATCCTAATTCAGTTAATACATGCATTTAAAATATGAAATATATCATTATCAAGCCACTTTCAGCAAGTATTAATTACATTTTTTATCGAGGAACTTTTCTTAAAACATTCCAAATAAACTCAACTCAAATTGTTCTCAGTGAATAACAAAGCAGTCAACTATGACAGATATCACGTATCTCTGAATCAAATTTAGTACTTACTTTGATTCTGTGTAGGTTTTGATTGATTGGAAATGTCTTCACTTTCTATATAAAAGTAAATAAATAAAAGTTAACTTGAAAATTTTAATCAAACTATTCACCACCATAAAAATGAGATTGGTATAAAAAAAAGAAAAAAAAGGATATAAAAATACACACACAGTTAGGAAGCACAATGCATGCATATGGGAGATAAATACAAATCATAACTATGAGCACTGAGATGATCATAAGCAATTGCTCTTTCCTCTCTCCCAACTCCTCCTAAATTGTCACGTTTTAGATACACATTGTTACATTGTTACTTTATGGATGTAGTTAAGAACACTTTCTGAAAACATGCCAGCCTCAGTGTGCCATCCAGGAGAAAGTGTAGCCTGTGACTAGAGTGCAGACATCGAATCTCTGTGGTTGGCTGAGCAGACAGACCCTGGGCACCACTGCCTACTGGAGGGGAACACCAGGAGGTGGGAGGCGTGCGGAGTGAAGGAGCGCAGAACCCACTGCCATCTACTTGAGCAGACAAGTAGATTAAAAGCTATATGCTAAACATTTACTTTAAAAGTAATCTGAGCATACATAAGGTATTTTAATGCTTTTGGGTGAGGAAGGGTGTCCTAAGCATGACACTGAAAGAGTCAAATAAACAATAATTGATCTAAATAAAAATTAAACTTTAATAAAAATGCAAGCTAAATTAATCAAACTGCCAAAGTCAGAAAATTAATAATCTACCATGTTGAAAGTATGTGAAGAAACTATGCTCATATATGCTCATGGTCAAGAGTAAACAGGGCTTTTGGAGAAGAGTTTAGCAATAAATGGAAAAATATTTATTCTTCATATGGCGTATGAGCCCTTCCCAACTCTCTCTCTCTCTCTCTCTCTCTCTCTTCCTCTCCCTCCCTTCTTCCCTCCCTCTTTTTCTGGATGCTGGGGTCTGTCTCAGGGCCTCACGCACGCCTTCACCACGATTTTGCAGTCTATTCTGCTCCATGGTAGGAGTCATCTGGCCAAATGGTATCAATCATTAAGCCAACTGTACTTCTTCAGAGTTTGTCAAAATTTTATCACGCTTAAGAAATGGCTCTTTTTTGTACAACCTGCCCATATTCACACACTTGGCCAAAGGGCACTCAAGCAGTCTTGATGTCATTAGAGTGGGGAGACAACCATGACAATTAATTAACAGCAGAACACAGGCTACAGAGGATGGATTCTGACTCCCACCCATGCAAAGCACAGGTCCAGACCACTCTCCCATAAGGTCTTACCCTTCAATATGCAAAGGAAAACTGCTTCAGGGCAGAGTATCCTTTACTACTCCACCCTCGGCCCCACCCATCAATTCCAGTTTCTCTCTCCATAGCTCCTTTGCTGAGTCAGATGGGCATTTAACCTACCATCTGAAAATCTCAATAAAGGTTTAGAGGTAGAACCTTTCCCAGCTCCCCTTAAGCTTACAGTTAATAGAAAATGTTTATAAAAGAAAAAAAAGTGGGGGGGCATGGATACTCTGATCCTTTTTGGGTTCTTTATGTGCAGATTCAAGTATTTCCCAAACTTGCTTGAAGATAAGAGTCACCTGGACATCATGAAAAATAGATACCAGAGCCTCACCTCTGAATCAGAATCTCTACAAGTGGGTAGCTAAGGATTTTTAACCAGTGCCCCCAGGTAGTTCCAGGCCAAAGAAACCACCTAACACTTTGCCATTCCTCACACAGTATTTCATTAATAGTCTATTCTTACCTGTTTCTTCTTCAACTTACTGCATTAGTGAGTCAACCATCTTTAGTGCTATGACACATTATACAAGCAGCACACATTTCTTTTAGTGAACTGGTTTGGCTGCCCCTCCTGAGTTTCCACAGCACATGTACTCTGTCACAGCATTGGTCAGCCCATCCTATCTCTCAGAATCTAAGTTGCCATTTGATGTAAACCACATTCCAGTTTCAGAGAAACTCAACTATGAAAATGTGTGGTTCAGAACCAATGAAGCAGAACACACTGACACTATCTTCTCTTTCCTTATCTGTATTGCTCACTAGAAGGTAAACTTCGCAAACAGGACTTTGCTAACCTTTTTATCCCTATCATACAGCATACTGTAGGTCACCTAATATTAGTTGAATATGTTATTGAACAATAATATTAAAATGGTATTCTATTATTACCAACAAGAAAGTGGAAATCCATCAAGATTATGAAATTTGCCCAGCGTTACCAAGGCGTCAGCATCCGTCAGCCTCCTGAACTTGGCTCGCATGATTAGGACACGTCCTGTCAAACGACTGTCCCCTCCAACTTACTTTTGTGAATGTAGAAGTTACTTACTCTTACCCCATAATATCATGACTTTACCTGTTCCTACTGGATTTGGAGTATATGGAGATGGAGGGGGTACACCTGGAGCTATGACATTGGCTAATGGTACCAGACCTGCATTGTTATAAGCACCTAAAAGAAAAATATAATAAAAAAATATTAAATTATCACTCTGTGGCCAGGAGTTCCAACTGTGCTAATGTAGCTATCCAATTTATTTATTTATTTATTTACTTTTTTTGCGGTACTGGGATTGAACCCAGGGGCTTTCTACCTCCGCGCTACACCCCCAGCCCTATTTTTTATACTTTAATTTGAAACCGGGTCTCACGAAGTTGTGGAGGGCCTCACTAAGCAGATGAGGCTGGCCGTGAACCCGGATCCTCCGGTCTCCGCCTCCCAAGCACTCCAAGTACTGGGATTACAAGCGTGCGCCACCGCGCCCGGCCAATTTATTTTTAAAATGGTTACATAAGGCAGTTGCATCTTACATGGAGGTCTGGGCCTAGGGTTAAGTGAAAACCGAGAACAGTGAGACAACAGGAGATTCCACTGCGTGCCCATCCCAGGCCTGAGCTCACTGGTCAGCATGGCAGACAGAACCTGCCACACTTAAACTCAACTATATATATACTTGACCTTTTAAGTTAAGTGCATTATTGATACCTCTGGACACCAACTACCAAAAGAGGAACTCAAGGTCATTTATCAAAATGAAAACCCATAAAAAAAGATTTAAAAAATCTGCAATTAACTTATAAGGAAAATACTCTAAATGAACTCTGCCTGTTGTAGTGTTGTGTACGTTCATAGGACATTCGTAGCTGACTATGGGCAAAACTAAACTCTCGTAGCATTTCATAAGTGCTGCAGATTTCCCAAGCATATAAACTAGTGCTTACATTCAAATTAATGAATAAACAGCAAAAAAGAAAAAGAAGTCATAATAAGAGAACTCCTTACTTGGTGCAATCGTTGCATGTGGCCGGCATGGAGGTATTGGGTAAGGAACAGGTTTGTGTGGATTGTATGTCGAAGGAGGCTAGGCGAGGGGGAAAAGCATAGCAGTTAGAAGGAAACCAAGTAAGGTGTCTCCTGACAAAACATAATACAACCCGCCTTTTGAAATATTTAGTCCTAATAGGCTAACAATGCCCCAGTATATTGCATACTACTGAACTAAGACATGGCACAAATGAAGGCGATTTCTGTGCTTTAATAGAAGTGGTTCCTATTAAATTCCAAAGCCTGCTAAACACAGCTGTATGTTTATTTTTTATTTCATTACCCAATCATCTCCAATGAAAGATCAGACTTTATCCTAAAAAGCAAACTCCTCTCTGACCAGCCTAGATTAACCCAAGAATTCCTATCTCCTCCTATGTAACTAACCCAAGAAATCTGCTAAGTTGTGGAATCACAACTACATAAGAACCCAATGGCAATGTCTTCCTACTCATTCTATCATTCATACCCTCTTTTCTCTTTCTGGAAGATAAAAGCACTGTTAACTGCAGCATCTGGCATTTTGACAACTGTCATAGAACGTACACTAGAATTAGGAATCCAGTGTTTCTGTTCTTTTGTTTTTTGAAATCCATAAATCCACAAATATTTTTACAGTTGATGGCACTAACATAAGTAATAAAGAACATTAAAAAAACTGGTCTATGAGAACCAGAAACATCTAAAGCTAAAAGAAATGGTACTTTAACCTACAGAAAGAGAGTGAGCACGTGCCCTTGCGGCAGAAGGGAGCCGCAGGCAGGAAGGGACTCAGTTTCTCTCTAGCTGTCATAAATTGCCGCCACTGGCATTCTTGTCACGTGGATAGGCAGAGATTGCAAGGTGGCTGTGGAGGCCTCCAGTTCTTCAACCCCAACAGTCCTTCAACTGCAGCGTTGTCTTCACCTGTCCAGCTTACATTCAAATCACTATCACCATGCCCTTGAAGACTCTCCACCTCCTGTTTCACTAATACTAATTACTAATCTTGACAAACCAGAACATCAGTTAAAGAAAACACCATACTCCATACTTTCAATTGAACAGCTGAATGTGGATAGAGGAAAAAAATTAAAGCAATTTGACTGGTCTCACTTTAAAATAAAATGCTTAACCTCCAAAGGGCTCTTACCACTGCTAAATAACTTCCCTTTCCTACTCTCCCAGAATTTCTAATATATTTAAACTTTGCAACACAAAAATTTAATTTATGCTCTGAATAGACAGACAACTACAAGCAGGAGTTAAGACTGTTTTCATCTTTTATTTTCTCACGTACTGGTTTAGATGGTCCAAGAATCCGGGCAGCTATTCCTTTGCCTTCATTGGTACATTCTTCACCATCTTTTTTCAAAGGGGTTCCCTATTAAAAAATAAAAAAGACAAAAGGAGAAAGGTAACTGAGATATAAACAAACCCAAACCCAAATCAACAAACAAAAACCACACTGTATTACACTTAAAAAAAAGGACTTAAGTTGGAAGTAGTAGGATTTGGATTCCAGACCCAATTCTGGAATCCCTGGCTGGCTGCAAACGCTGATAAGGTTCTTAACTTTTCTCTGCCATAGAACCCTTATATCATCTGGCATAGGTACTCTGAAATAAACATGCCACACACAGAAGGGAGGACAAAAGGGAAGGACTATGTTCTATTTTTTTTTCTTCCACAAAGAACAGAATCCAGAATTAGACTTCTGATGCCACAGTATATATAATGCTGAAAGGGTGCAAAAGAACACCTGTATTACAGTTGAAAGTAGCTGAGAAACAAAAGGTGTTCTCCATAAACATTTAGGTGATTACTTATATTAGCGAGGGTCAATGAGATCTCACTAGACTGCTACAATGAACAGATTAGGCCACAGTGTGTCTAACAGTGTGTGTCCTTAAACGGCATACACTAGCATGAAGCCAACTTCCAAGATGGCCCCCATGAGGAGCTGATCCTTACCTCCTAAGTGCCCTCGAATACAGCATGCCTCTAACTAAGAGAAATACTGCAAAATTATGTCACTTGACTTCCAAGGCCGTCACAGGAGGCCCTGCAGCATCCACTTGGCCTCTCCTGGGTTACTTGCGCTGGTGGAAGCCAGCACTGTGCAAATGTCCTTGTGGCAAGAAATAAAGACCCCCTGTCAGCAAGCAACTCTAGCTGGCCAGGAAGCTGAGTGCGCTGTCTTGAAAACATACTTTCAAGCTCCAAGAAACCTTTCAGATGAATGTGATTTCACAAGGAACCCCAAGCCAGAACTACTCAGTAGGCCACCCTAATTTCTGACCCACAGAAACCATGAGAGATAGCAAGTATTTACTGTTTTAATCCACAAAGGAGTTGTTCCACAGTGACAGAAATGTAACATCCTTTGAAAAAGTTACTTTAAAAGCAGTTTTTAAAGAAATACTGGATGATATAAAAACGAATTTTTTGTTTTTCTTTTTTTTTTCTTAAAAAATTTCTCAGAGCCAGACGTGGTGGCACACGCTTGTAATCCCAGTACTTGGGAGGCTGAGACCGGAGGATCCGGGTTCGCAGCCAGCCTCAGCTACTTAATGAGGCCCTCCACAACTTAGTGAGACCCTGTTTCAAAATAAAGAATAAAAAATAGGGCTGGGGGTGTAGCTCGGAGGTAGAATGCCCCTGGGTTCAATCCCCAGTATCACACAAAAAAAAGACTTCTCGGAGGCTTTATTTACTATGTGATGATTCTCAGGAAGGAAGCACTACATGCAGTTTCTCAAACACACTCAATTGTGAAGCTACCTGAGAAACACTGAGAATTTGAGAAATGCTCCTTTATTAAGTGTAAACTGTTCTAAAATACTTGGAAAAACAAAATTAGCAAAATAAAATCATGGTCTTCTTTTGAAGATTGCACACAAATGTGTTAATGAAGTGTACACGTGACTGAATCAGTGGTGATCTATGAATTAAGTTGATGACACGATGGCATTCCTTTCTTTTTGCAGAGGCATCATCGACAGGCATCTTCCTTAACCATCATTAACTTATGACATCTTTCACACTCAGTCATGAGACATTTCATGGACAATCATTAAGTGTGCTTACTGGGAAAATTCCATTTATACGACTAGGTCTTCCTTTGGGATATGGATTTCCTGGTATCGTTCCACAAGAAGATATCATAGCATGAGGAGCTTTGCAGCCCCCCTTGAAAGCCTGTAATATAATGGACAGAGTAATTAAAAAAAATCAAATAAACTTGTAAGTCAAGTATTCTGGATATTGGGATTCACAGCTAAAAAACATGAATTAAGGCTGTTCTCACATCAATCAGCACTTACAGTGATGAGCATGACCAAAAGTAATAAGCAAAATCACTTTATTTGAGAGGAATTATTAAGATGGTAAAATATAATTAATGTTGCAACTAGTAGACTCCTAAAGATATCTTCAAAATGAATTCTATAAATTATGTGCAAAAAGGTGTTTATTATCTAATCTGTTCCATTTCTCTAACCACCAAGAAATAACACAGTCCAAGCAACACCCCACTCATGTTAAGGGCAAGGTAAGGAGGACACAAATTAAAGAGACATGGTCCTTCTTCTGAAGAAATTTACAACTTGGTATAGAAAATGCAAACAAACAAATAACATAGGACACTGGTGTACTTAAGGAGGCGCAAGGTGAGTGGCCAACTGGCTTTCCACTCTTAAGCCCTCTCTCCCTGTTCAAGTATCCCCATCAACAAACTCTATTTCTACTCCACAGACTGCTGGAATAATTATTTGTGGTTTTTTGCAGTACTGGGGATTGAACCCAGGGGCATTCTACCTTCGAGCTACACCCCCAGCCCTATTTTTAATTCTTTATTTTGAAATAGGGTCTCACTAAGTTGTGGAGGGTCTCACTAAGTAGCTGAGGCTGGCTACAAACCTGCGATTCTCCTATTTCAGCCTCCCAAGTACTAGGATTACAAGCGTGCGCCACCACGCCTGGCACAGTAATAACCATTCTTAACCCATCACATACCAGCATTCAGATTATTCAGCACAGTTAACAACATAGGAAGAAGACGGGTATTTTTTATCCGCCAACATTCAGAAGAACCAGCACACCATTTTCATAGCAATCTTGAGAAAATTACCTGTTCAAGTACTCTTTTGCACCGTTTCTTCTCAGACATATTTATCCTGAATAAATCTTCAATGGGACGAGAATTCTGTGCATCGACAATGTTTCTAGTAAGGAAAAACAATTTAGCTTTTCACTTCTGAACCTGGACATATATACAGAGGCCAGCAACTTTTGCTTACCACACAAACATATCTGAATAAACTTTCCCCATAACACAGGGAGAAAATGTGATTATGTAGCTTTAATAGGTCACTTTATTTATTTATTTATTTATTTTGTGGTACTGGGGATTGAACCCAGGGGCGTTCTACCTCCAAGCTACACCTCCAGCCCTATTTTTTATTCTTTATTTTGAAACAGGGTCTCACTAAGTTGCAGAGGGCCTCACTAAGTAGCTGAGGCTAGCCATGAACACGGATCCTCTGGTCTCAGCCTCCCAAGTACTGGGATTATATGCATGCAGCACCATGCCCAGCTAATAGGTCACTTTAAATGTTTATAAAATAATGATACATAACTGAAGTGAGATTTATATTACTGATTACTAGAAAGTAACAAAGTAGTACTATAAATAAAAATCATTATTTTGAGGTTCTTGCTAAAATACCCTCTTTAATTAGTGTTAAGAGTATGGCAACTGAAACAACCCATGTGTCAAATGCATAAAAAACATGGTTGATCTAAAAATGAAGTTTTATAAATTTTGTGTTTTAATGCACATGCATACATATGTACAGGACTTTAATTAAAACACATAGTCTATGAATAAACAACAACTTACATACTTTTCAATTAGGCAAAGGGTCAGGTTAGGTTCGCCCGTTCCTCTTCACACTCAGGTGCCTTACAATCATCTATCAGATACTATGCTAGGCGCTTTCACATGGCTCATAGTACTTAAAGTTCATTAGCCTACCAAGTAGCAGAAGTCATTTCTTTTTTTGGGGTACTGGGGATTGAACCCAGGGGCGTTCTACCTCCAAGCTACACCCCCAGTCCTATTTTTTTATTCTTTATTTTGAAACTGGGTCTCACTAAGTTGCGGAGGGCCTCACTAAGTAGCTGAGGCTAGTCGCAAACCTGGATCCTCCGGTCTCAGCCTCCCAAGTACTGGGATTACAAGTGTGCGCCACCACGCCCAGCTCTTATTTTTATCATTGAGAGAAACAAGGCTCAGAAAGAATAGGTACCTTGCCCCCAGGAAGCCACAGAACCTCTGCCTAATTCTTAATGTCCTATCAACTTGCCCTTCACGTCAAGAGAAGTGAGACAAAGCAAGTTACTGAAATGCAGAAAAACCAAATTAAATAATTTTGATAAGCCCCATTATT
The DNA here is from genome assembly GCA_004027185.1 of Glis glis. Lineage (NCBI taxonomy): Eukaryota > Metazoa > Chordata > Mammalia > Rodentia > Gliridae > Glis > Glis glis. The sequence goes on along the minus strand of PVJS01056387.1, from coordinate 1,732 downwards.
TAGAAAGTTAAAACCATGTGTGTAAGAAGTACCCTGGGAATTTATTTACATGAAGATATCAGAATTCATCACTGTGCTTTCATAGACTATATTTTATTATAGTTCTATTTACCTATATAATTGACACATTAACACACATCGATGAGTTAAGACAGTTAAAAAGCATCCACATTTGAAGTAAGTAGAAAAAAAGAAGTACTTACGAAGCTAACAGTTCAAGAGCAACTAGCTTGTCTTTACTGAAGGTGAAACAGTTGAGTATGTTGACCACTTCTGCTGGGTGAACAGCCACCATTTTCTATTAATATGAAAAATAATTTTACTTTCAACATAAAACTGCCATGCTAGAAACTGTCTTTCTTTTAGGAAATATAGTTAAATGTTCTTAACACAAACATTTTAGGCAAAATACTTTATATTTTAGGTGACACTACTTATGCAAAAGTAATCCCCAAGTTGGGTATGGTAGCATTCGCCTTCAACCCCAGTACTTGGGAGGCTGAGACAGGAGGATTGCAGGTTCGAGGATAGCCTCAGCATTGTAGTGAGATTCTCAGCAACCTAGGGAGACCCTGTTTGTTTCAAAACAAAGAGTAAAAAAGGACTGGGGTAGAACGCCCCTGGGTTCAATCCCCAGTACCGCACGCACAAAAAAGTGCATCCAGTAATTCAAAAGGAAGTTCTAAAACTATGTGAATTATACTTTCAATGTAACTATTTCAGATGAAGATGTAAATTCTCCTGTCAGCTCTTTTTAAATCCATATTTCACAATGTGTTCATGTATAGAATTAAAAAAAAATAGCAAGTACTACTTTCCTCAGAAAGGTTATATAGAAAGGTGATATTTATACATATAGAGAATTATATTGCTCAGAAAGTTAGAAAAAAGTAATGTTCCTGAGTTAGGGAGTGGGAGTAGATACGCCCCAGATGAACACGTCCCCAAGAGCGGTCCATGGTGCTAGTGTTACCCGGGAAGAGGTACTCTAGTCACCGAAATGAGACAGAAGCTGAGTTAAACAGGTTTCTCTACTGCAGAGCTTTCTTAAGAATCCTATGTTAATATGCATTGTGACAACTCAAAATTATGTAAAATGTTCCTTAATTATCTGACGAGGGTAGCTTTACTTATGAAGGACATCTAGAAAATTTGGCCAATTTGTAAAGTATGGTAACAGTTATGGAAACCCAAAAGCAAAATCAATGTGAGAATTAAGACTGGTTAGAATTAATATCCCGTAGCTCCTAAAACATGGAGCGGTAGTTTCCAAACACTTTTATTAATGTGTCACCAAAAGAATTAACAAAACTATGTACCCCTTTGCATGTTTTAAACAAAGACGTTGCCAGAACTTTAAATACAAAAGATCACTTTTTTATATGTTTATGCTTATAAAAACTTTCAAATTGCTAATTTAGCTCATTTCATTTATAAAAATGTTCATTATACAACCTTATTGGCAAAGTTAGTCTTCAGTGTGAAAACAGTCAAATCTGATTCTTTTTAGTCTTTCATCAGAAAAGGTAAGATTTAGCCAGGTGTGGTGGCGCACGCTTGTAATCCCAGTACTTGGGAGGCTGAGACCGGAGGATCCGGGTTCACGGCTATCCTCAGCTACTTAGTGAGGCCCTCCACAACTTAAGTGAGACCCTGTTTCAAAGTAAAGAATAAAGAATATGGCTGGGGCTGTAGCTCGGAGGTAGAATGCCCCTGGGTTCAATGACCGGTA
>PVJS01056386.1:0-12359 GCA_004027185.1 Glis glis | reverse complement strand
GTGTGTGTGTGTGTGTGTGTGTGTGTGTGTGTGTGTGTGTGTGATGCTCAGGATCCAACTAGGGCCTCTAGCATGCTAAGCAGGTGCTCTACTACTGAGGTACATCCCCACGCCCTATGAATTTTGTTTATTTACTGGCATTGAGGATTGAACCCAGGGACATACTACCTCCAAGCTACACCCCCTGCCCTTTTTATATTTTGTTTCAAAACAGGGTCTCACTAGGTTGTTGAGAGTCTCCCTAAATTGCCAAGGCTGGTATCCAACCTGCAATGGTCCTTTCTCAGCTTTCCAAGTACTGGAATTACAGTCCAAGCTCCCTATAATTTTTTTTTTTTTTGTGTGTGTGTGTGTGTGTGTGTGTGGTACTGGCCATTGAACACAGGAACATTCTACCTCCCTGCTATACCCCCAGCCTTATTTTTTATTCTTTATTTTGTTATTTATTTATTTATTTATTTTTGGCGGTTCGGGGGATTGAACCAGGGGTATTCTACCTTCGGGCTACACCCCCAGCCTTATTTTTTATTCTTTATTTTGAAACAGGGTCTCACTAAGTTGCGGAGGGCCTCACTAAGTAGCTGAGGCTGACAGCAAACCTGTGATCCTCCTGTCTCAGCCTCCTAAGTACGGGGATTATAAGCATGTGTCACCATGCCCGGCTCCCCCTATGAATTATTAAATCATGCCTGTACTTAGTGTACACTTCCAAGATAGGGAGTTTTAAGCACTTTTAAAATACAAGAAGTACTATGTAACTGATTCCCACAGATATGGGAGATCCTGAGGGAAGGGAACTAAAAGAATTACATATTTTTTCCAAATTCCAGGCAAAAGCAAACTACCTGCTTCAACTTTATATTTCATGCCACCTGCCTTGCAAATTCAAAGCAAAAAAGAAGCTGGGGTGTAAAGGAGGGGATAACATTTTTAAAATAGTGCCAGGTGAAGTTGGGCATCGTGGCGCACGCTTGTAATCCCAGTACTTGGGAGGCTGAGACAGGAGGATTACAGGTTTGAGGACAGCCTCGGCAAATAGTGAGACTCTCATTAACCTAGCAAGACCCTGATTCAAAATAAAAATAAAATAGGGCTGGGGGTGTAACTCGGAGGTAGAATGCCCTGGGGTTCAATCCCCAGTCCCACAAAAAATATATATATAAAGCCGGGCATGGTGGCGCACACTTGTAATCCCAGTACTTGGGAGGCTGAGACAGGAAGATTGCAGGTTTGAGACCAGTCTCAGCAAGTAGTGAAAACTCTCATCAACCTAACAAGACCCTGTTTCAAAAAGTAAAATTAAAATAGGGCTGGGGTGCAGCTCAGAGGCAGAATGCCCCTGGGTTGAATTCCCAATGCCCCTGGGTTGAATTCCCAATACCACAAAAAAAATTAAAAAAAAAAAACCTGGAGCCGGACATGGGGGCGCACACCTGTACTCCCACTACTTGGGAGGCTGAGACAGGATCACAGATTCAAAGCCAGCCTCAGCTACTTTGTGAGGCCCTTCGCAACTTAGCAAAACCCTGGCATGGTGATGCATACTTATAATCCCAGTATTTGGGAGGCTGAGGCAGGAGGATCACAGGTTCAAGGCCAGCCTCAGCAACTTAGCAAGACCCTGTTTCCAAATAAAAAATAAAATAGGGCTGTGGGTATAGCCCGGAGGTAGAAGGCCCCCGGGTTCTATCCCCATTACCACACAAAATTAAGTGAATGAATGAGTTAATTAATTAATTAAAATAAATAAAGCCAGCCATGGTGGCACACACCTGTAATCCCAGTACTTGGGAGGCTGAGACAGAAGGATCGTAGGTTCCTAGCCAGCCTCAGCAATTTAGCAAGGCTCACAGCAACTTAGCAACACTCTTTCAAAATAAAAATAAAAAGGGCTATGTGTGTAGCTCAGAGGTAGAATGCCCCCGGGGTTTAATCCCTAGTACCAAAATAAGATACAGCCTCCATCTTAGTGATGCAGAGAAATAGCTAACACTGAATGGAGAACTCAAGGCAGACCTCTTTGAGAATTTTAGGCAGTTTTGAATAAAATACAGTACAAAATTGGCACAGGACGTGGAGGCAAAAGAATGCTGAGTTGGGTGTGAGGAGAAGCTGGCTGCTTCAGCCACAAAAGAGACAGTGGCAGAAGCGACTTGGACAAGGGAATGACTGGCAGACTGCCCAACTGAGCACGTGAAGGAAATCAGATCTGCTACAATGAGCTCCCAGACAACTGGGTTTCTAAGCAAGGTACTGACAAAGACTAAGGCAGGATAGACTTTGGAGATAATCAGCCCCTTGTTTTATAAATGAGAAGAGGCCCGGTAGCATTAAGTGACTTGCTGCGGTCTCACAATAAGTGGAAGACTTGCGCCTAGAGCCAAATCCAGATCAAATCTGTTACTGAAGATGATCTGACATTCACTTGAGGAATGGAAAGATTGGGGGAGAACCAGTGACACAAAATAGTCGAGTCATTCAGGTTTGTCTTGATTAGGGCCTGGAATAGGATCAAATTGGAAAAGAGCCACAACAGGTAACAGTCAAGGAAACAGGTCCAGATGACCTAAGACATTCAGAATGGAAAAACCCACTGAGACCTAGAATAGATATGAGGGTACACAAGGAAACAAAGCATCCTAAGCTATGATCCCCATTAATGAATGTCATCTTGCCACTAGCACTGCTTCTGGAGAACCTATTTAGAAATAAGTCAGCAGCTTCTATTCAAGATCCAGGGACGTACCTTAACCTGGCCTTGTTCAGGCCCATTTCCAGAACCCAGAAAACCAAGAAGGACTCCTTGAAAATGCCAACATCTGTGACTGTTGATACCAGGTATCTCAGACTCCCTACTCCTGGTAGAATGACACAAGAGGAACTAGAGAGCCAAGCTGGCCACACAGTATTACTACAATGACTCTATGTCAAGAATTATGGAGGCTGGAAGATGTGGCTCAGAGGTACATCACTTGCTTAGCATGCACAAGGCCCTGGATTCCATGAGCAGCACCAAGAAAAAAAATATGTATGTATACACATTTAAGCAAGAAAAAATTTCCCCCGTACTGGGGACTGAACCCAGTGGTGCTCTACCACTGAGCTACCACATCCCCAGCCTTTATATTTTATTTTGAGACTCACTAAATTGCCCATCTCACCTTGAACTGGAAGATCCTCCTGCCTCACCCTCCCAAGTACCTGGGATTACAGGCACGTGCCATGGCAAGAATAACTAAGCACTTAAATTTTTTTTTTTTTGCGGTACCCGGGATTGAACGCAGGGGCGTTCTACCTCCGCGCTACACCCCCAGCCCTATTTTTTATACTTTATTTTGAAACCGGGTCTCACAAAGTTGCGGAGGGCCTCACTAGGTAGAGAGAGAGAGAGAGAGAGAGAGACAGGGAAGGAGAGAGACAAGGAGGGAAGGAAGGAGGGAGGGAGGGAAGGAGGGAGGGAGGGAGAGAGAGAGAGAGAGAGACTGCGCGTGCACGCAAGTTGAGGCTGGCCATTAACCCGGATCCTCCGGTCTCCGCCTCCCAAAGTATTGGGATTACAAGTGTGCGCCACCACACCCGGCTCTAAGCACTTAAATTTGACAATGGCCAGGCATGGTGGCACATGCCCGTAATCCCACTACATGGGAGGCTAGACAGGAGAATCGCAGGTTCAAGGTCAACCTCAGTAATTTAGCAAGACCCTCAGAAACTTAGAAGGACCCTGTTTCAAAAATAAAAGCCTAGCCGGACGTGGTGGTGCACGCTTGTAATCCCAGTACTTGGGAGGCTGAAACTGGAGGATCCGTGTTCACGGCCAGCCTCAGCTACTTAGTGAGGCCCTCCGCAACTTAGTGAGACCCTGTTTCAAAATAAAGAATAAAAAAACATAGGGCTGAGGGTGTAGTTCGGAGGTAGAATGCCCCTGGGTTCAATTCCCAGTTCCGTTAATAAATAAATAAATAAATAAATAATAAAAATAAAAGCCTAAGCCAGGCTTGGTGGCTCACGCTTGTAATCCCAGAATTTGGAAGAAAGGAGGATTGCAGGTTCAAAGCCAACCTCAGCAACTTAACCAGGCTCTCAGCAACCTAGGGAGGCCCTGTTTCCAAATAAGAAATAAAGCCTGGCGAGGTGGGGCACACTTGTAATCCCAGTACTTGGGAGGCTAAAACAGGAGGATCCTAGGTTCACAGACAGTCTCAGCTACTTAGTGAGGCCCTCCCAACTTAATGAGACCCTGTTTCAAAAATAAAGAATAGCCCGGTGTGGTGGCACACACTTGTAATCCCAGTACTTGAGAGGCTGAGACCAGAGAATCCAGGTTCATGGCCAGCCTAAGCTACTTAGTGAGGCCTCCGCAACTTAGAGAGACCCTGTTTCAAAATAAAGAATAAAAAATAGGGCTGGGGGTGTAGCACGGAGGTAGAATTCCCCTCGGTTCTATCCCCAGTTCTGCAAAAAAAAAGAAAAAAAAAAAATAGGGCTGGGCGTGGTGGCGCACGCTTGTAATCCCAGTACTTGAGAGCCTGAGACAGGAGGATCGCAGGTTCGTGGCCAGCCTCAGCTAATTAGTGAGGCCCTCCACAACTTAGTGAAACCCTGTTTCAAAATAAAGAATAAAGTGCTGGGCATGGTGGCACACGCTTGTAATCCCAGTACTTTGAGAGGTGGAGACCGGAGGATCCGGGTTCGCAGCCAGCCTCAGCGCTCTCTCTCGCGCTCTCTCTCTCTCTCTCTTTCTCTCTACTTAGTGAGGCCCCCTGCAACGTCGTGAGACCCTGTTTCAAAATAAAGTATAAAAAAATAGGGCTGGGGGTGTAGCGCGGAGGTAGAACGTCCCTGGGTTCAATCCTGGTACTGCAAAAAAAAAAAAAAATTGGGCTGGGGGTGTAGCTTGGAGGTAGAATGGGTTCAGTCCCCAGTACCAAAAAAATAAAATAAAAGCTTGAAGCTGGGTGTGGTGGTGCAACCCTGTAATCCCAGTACTTCGGAGGCTGAGACAAGAGGATCCCAGGTTTGAGGACAGATTCAGCAAGTAGTGAGACTCATCAACCTAGTGAGACCCTGTTTCAAAACAAAAATAAGCCGGGCGTGGTGGCGCACGCTTGTAATCCCAGTACTCTGGGAGGCGGAGACCGGAGGATCCGGGTTCGCGGCCAGCCTCAGCTCTCTCTCTCTCCCTGTCTCTCTTTCTCTCTCTCTCTCTACCTAGTGAGGCCCTCCGCAACTTCGTGAGACCTGGTTTCAAAATAAAGTATAAAAAAATAGGGCCGGGGGTGTAGCGCAGAGGTAGAACGCCTCTGGGTTCAATCCCTGGTACCGCAAAAAAAATAAATAAATAAAAATAAAGTAGTGCTGGGGGTATGTGTAGCTCAGAAGTAGAATGCCCCTGGGCTCAATCCCTAGTACCACAAAAATAAGTAAATAAATAAAATACAGAGCTGAGGTTGTAGCTCAAAGGTAGAATTCCTCTGGGTTCAATCCCCAGTCTCACAAAACAAAAAATAAAATAAAATAATAAAATAGGGCTGGGGGTATAGCTCAGAGGTAGAATATACCTAGGTTCAATACCTAGTTTAGCCATGGTTTAAAAGTTAAAGGTTAGCTGGGTGTGGTGGCGCACGCTTGTAATCCTAGTACTTGGGAGGCTGAGACCAGAGGATCTGGGTTCGTACCCAGCCTCAGCTACTTAGTGAGGTCATCCACAACTTAGTGAGACTCTGTTTCAAAAATAAAGAATAAAAAATAGGGCTGGGGGTGTAGCCTGGAGGTAGAATGCCCCTGTGTTCAATCCCCGGTACTGCAAAAAAAATAAATAAATAAAAGTTAAAGGTTTAAAAGTTAAATGTTAAGCCAGACATGGTGGCATATGCCTGTAATCCCAGTATTTGGGAGGCTGAGACAGCAGGATCACAGCCTCAGCAATGTAGCAAGACTCAGCAACCTATCAAAACTGTTTCAAACTAAAAACATAAGCCCGGCATGGTGGCACAGGCCTTAATCCCAGTACTTGGGAGGCTGAGACAGGATCACAGGTTCACGGCCAGTCTCAGGAATTTAGTGAGGTCCTCTGCAACTTGGTGAGACTCTGTTTCAAAATAAAAAATAAAATAGGGCTGGAGGTGTAGCTCAGAGGTAGAATGTCCCTGGGTTCAATACCATTACCACGAAAAAATAATAAAATAAAATAAAAACATAAACGGAGCCTAGTGTGGTGGTACATGCCTGTAATCCCAGTACTTGGGAGCCTGAGTCAGGAGGATTGCAGGTTCAAGGACAGCCTCAGCAATTTAGCAAAGCCCTCAACAACTTAGTGATAATCTGCTTCAAAATAAAAAATAAAATAGAGCTGGGGGGTATAGCTTGGAGGTAGAATGCCTCTGGGTTTAATCCCCAGTACCTAAAAGGAAAAATAAATAAACAAAATGCTGGGGGTATAGCTCAGAGGTAGAATGCCCCTGGGCTCAATCCCCAATATCACACACACAAAAAAAGTTAAAATGTTAGCCAAGTGCAGTAGTATATACACTTTTAGTGTCAGCTACTCAGGATGCTGAGGCAGGAGAATCACTTGAGCCTAGGAATTTGAGATCAGTCTGGGCAACCTAGCAAGAACCCATCTCAAAAAAGAGAAAGAAGCCAGCACACACCTAATAATACAGTACTTGGGAGGCCAAGACAGGAGGATTACAGGTTAGAGACCAGCCTCAGCAACCTAGCAAGACCCTGTTTCAAAAAGGCCAGGCATGGTGGCACACGCCAGTAATCCCAGTACTTGGGAAGCTGAGACTGGAGGAGCCAGGTTTGCGGCCAGCCTAAGGTACTTAGTGAGGCCCTCCACAACTTAGTGAGACCCTGTTTCCAAATAAAGAATAAAAAAAAAGGGCTGAAGTAAGTTTAGCCCAGAGGTAGAATGCCCATGGATTCAATCCCCATGCCAAAAAGGGGGGGGGGGGCTGGGAGTGTAGCTCAGAGGTAGAATGCCTCTGGGTTCAATTGTCAGGTCTGTTTGTTTTGTTTTGTGGTACTTAGGATTGAACCCAGGGACATTCTACCTCCGAACTAGACCCCCAGCCCTATTTTATTCTTTATTTTGAAACAGGATCTCACTAAGTTGCTGAGGGACTCACAAGTTGCTGAGGCTGGTGATACTCCTGTCTCAGCCTCCCAAGTACAGGGACTACAAGCATGTGCCACTACACCCAGCCAAACTTCATGTCTGAAGAAAAAAAGAAAAAAAAGAGAGAGAAAAATGTAGATACTCAGACCCCACGCTAGAACTACCAAACTGTAATCGGCATTTTCACAAGAACCCCAGGTGATTTGTATGTACATTCAAGTTTGAGAAGCACTAGTGTAGGATACATTAAGGGTGCACTGTACAGCAAGCAGTACACAAATAAAGTATCTAACAGCCAAATAAAGAGACGAAGTACCTGTTCACTTTCGGTATACCATATTTTATTAGGTACTGCTTAGACAGATCTCCAGTGTTTTTTATAATTTTAGTACTTACTAACAAACACATGATCTAAATGTGGGATTTATTTCACTTCCTGAAATAACACAACTTAATTCTGGCACTTTCATGTACAAGAAATATGAAACAGCTTAGTTGTTCTGAAAATACAATAATGGTTAATTTTATTCAAGTTCCAGCACTGAGTTCAGAGCACTTCCCCACAAACCCCATTAATTCCTACAAGTTCCTGGGAGTATCATTAAATCCCCCAGCATCTCTAGGAAGCAGGTGCTTGGCAAACATCCAGTTTCCAAATGAAATTCAGAAGGACTTGGTCCTGGAAATGCAGTGTTCCTGCCTGGTCCTATTGGTGTAGATTCTCAGACCCTAATTTCCCCCTCCCACACTGAGGCCTCATGCAGCTGCACACTCAAGTACTTCCTAAAAGGGAGAAAGGTCAGAGGTGTCATTATCCCCCAAGCACTTGAGATTCCAGCTGTGGAGAAATTAATCTGGTTGGGGGCTCAGGCTGAGAAGCCCTGAGAAAGATCTGGAAAAGGAGTGGAAAATTACAAAAGAATCTACTGAGAGGCTCTTAAGAGATAAGATGTCCCAGATATTAGTAGAAATTTAAGGTGGGGGTTGGGGGCAAAGATTGGCAGATATGTGATAAGATAGGGAGATATACATATCCATCCCCAACTTGTACCCCAGGGACAAAAACAAACAAAGTCCAAGGGATTCCACCAAATGACTTTTTTTTTTTTTTTTGGCAGTACTGGGGAAGAACCCAAGGCCTAAGCACTCCACCACTAAGCTATACTCCAGACCAAATATCCTCTTTTCTTGATAAAAGGAAGAAGGCCATTGTAGGGGAAGAAGTTTATGAACTAGAAGCAATATAGTACTAGAAAAATCTCTTGAAGAATTTTTTATTTTTGTAAGTATAGGGGAGATCAAGCAAAGGAGAAAATAGAACACACCTAACCAGAATCTCATAGAAAGCAAACCACCAGGAGGATTAAGAGTCCTATCAATAACCAAAGAAATATATCAGGATTTCCTTCCAGTTTGAATCCAGCACCAGCAGCCAGATAGTACCAGGTTTGAGGCCACCTCCAGCACAAAGAGGTTAGAATCTATAGCCACTTACTAAGCAGAACAGTATCCAAAGGAATCAGAAACCATAAAAATGCCTGAGTACAGGGCAAGGCAAGAAAGACTTCCTGTCTTCAGAAAGATAATAGATAAACCAGTGGCGCATGTCTATAATCCCAGTGACTCTGGAAGCTAAGGCAGGAGTTCCAGGCCAGCCTGAGCAATTTACTAAGACCCTGTCTCAAAACAAAACACAAAATGTCTGGGGATATGGCTCAGTGACAGAGCGCTTGCCTAGCATGCATGAGCTCTGGGTTTAATCCCAGTACTGGAAAAAAAAAAAAGTTAAGTAGACAAAGGCAATTCAGGCACCTGCTTAGGAGAAGGATCCTGGGGGAAGGAGGGGTTCAAAAGGTGTGACTAAACCAGGCACGGTAGCGCACACTTGTAATCCCAGTACTTGGGAGGCTGAGACAGGAGGATCCGGGTTCACAGCCAGCCCGAGCTACTTAGTGAGGCCCTCAGCAACTTAGCGAGACCCTGTTTCAAAATAAAGAATAAAAAATAGGGCTGGGGATGTAGCTCGGAGATAGAATGCCCCTGGGTTCAATCCTCAAAAAAAAAAAATCTTGAATGTCAAAAAATCTAAAAAAGGTACGAAAAGGCCAGGCGAGGTCACATGCCTGTAATCCCAGGTACTCAAGAGCTGAAGTAAGCAGCTGAGGCTGGAAGAACACAAGTTCCAGCCAAGCCTGAGCAATTTAGCAATACCTCTCTCAAAATAAAAAATAAAAAGGGCTGAGAAGCTGGACACAGTGGAGCACTCTTGTAATCCCAGTACTTGGGAGGCTGAGACAGGAGGATCGCAGGTTCGAGCACAGCCTCAACAATGTAGTGACGCTCTCAGCAACCTAGCCAAGTCCCTGTTTCCAAATAAATAAAATCGGTCTAGGGGCCGGGCGCGGTGGGGCACGCTTGTAATCCCAGTACTTTGGGAGGCGGAGACCGGAGGATCCGGGTTCGTGGCCAGCCTCAGCTTTCTCTCTCTCTCTCTCTCTCTGTCTGTCTCTCTCTCTCTCTCCTACTTAGTGAGGCCCTCCGCAACTTCGTGAGACCCAGTTTCAAAATAAAAGTATAAAAAATAGGGCCGGGGGCGTAGCACAGAGGTAGAAGGCCCCTGCGTTCAATTCCCGGTACCGCAAAAAAAATAAAAAATAAAAAATAAAAAATAAATCGGTCTGGGGATATATCTCAGAGGTAGAATGCCCCTGGGTTCAATCCCCAGTACAAAAAAAAAAAAAAAGGTGGGGATATAGTTCAGTGGTAGAGAGCCCCTGGGCTCAATCTCCAGTACAGAAAAAAAGAGGGAGGTGGAGGTATGCTCCAGAACCACAGACCACTCACCACCTAGGAATGATAGGGTTAAGGAAAAAGGTGTGTCTTCATTCAAGAAACATCTGGAAAGTGGCTACACTCCCAAAGGTGTGCATTTGGCACTAAAAGGAATGCATTTCATACATTCAGGGCACATAGGAAGGAAATACACTCTCAGGAAAAGTCAATCTCCACCAATAAATAAGGTAGTTTGAGGAATTTATGAAAAGGTGCAACCCCAAGGACAGAGTGACTGGGAGTGAGTCCCCTGATTTGCAAAACTGGATGTACCCATAAACGTCAGGACTTCCAAGAGCTAAGAAAAGAAAGTGGCCCCTAAATTTAAGAAATTCTGGAAACATTTTGTTACATTTTGGGCCTGGAAACAGAATTCTTCCTTGGAGTGGTGGGGGTATAAAAAGTATTCCAAAATTCTGATTACTGGAACTCTGGGTTTTTTGGTTTTTTTCTGGGGGAAACTGGGGATTGAACCCAGGGGCATTCTACATCCAAGCTACACCCCCAGCTCTATTTTTTATTCTTTATTTTGAAACAGGATCTCACTAAATTGCGGAGGGCCTCACTAAGTAGCTAAGCCTGGCCTCGAACCTGCAATCCTCCTGTCTCAGCCTACCAAGTACTGGGATTACAAGCATGTGACACCACGCCTGCCTATGCACACCTTTTGTTTGTTTGTTTGTTTGTTTGTTTGTTTGGCGGTACCCAGGATTGAACCCAGGGGCATTCTACCTCCGGACTATACCCCCAGCCCTATTTTTTTTCCCCAACCCTATTTTTTTTCTTTTTTTGGGGGGGGTACCAGGGATTGAACCCAGGGGCATTCTACCTCCAAGCTACACCCCCAGCCCTATTTTTTACACTTTATTTTGAAACAGGGTCTCGCTAAGTTGTGGAGGGCCTAAGTAGCTGAGGCTGACCCCGAACCCGGATCCTCGGGTCTCTGCCTCCCAAAGTACTGGGATTACAAGCGTGCCCCACCACGCCCGGCTCCTATTTATCATCCTTTATTTTGAAACCAGGTCTCACGAAGTTGCGGAGGGCTTAAGTATCTGAGGCTGGCCTCGAACCCGGATCCTTCGATCTCAGCCTTCCAAGTACTGGGATTACAAGCGTGCGCCACCACGCCCGGCTTTATGCACGCCCATTTCAAAGCGTGGTGGCACACGCTTGTAATCCCAGTACTTGGGAGGCTGAGGGAGGAGGATCACAGGTTCGCGGCCAGTCTCAGCTACTTGGTGAGGCCCTTCGCAATTTAGTGAGATCCTGTTTCAAAATAAAGAATAAAAAATAGGACTGGGGGTGTAGCTCGGAGGTAGAATGCTCCTGGGTTCAATCCTCAGTACCACAATAAATAAATAAAAAGGGGGTGCACGCGTGTATTTTCAAACCATACAGAAAGGGGACACTCCCATATTCGGGGTCTTGAAAAGGGGGTGTGCTCTAAGAATAGGATAAAATAGGTAATACAGAAAGCTTGTTACCAAAGCACAAAGCAATAGGGGCTGGCGATGGGGCTTTTGGGGACCACACAGATCAGGGTCGGGCCCTACCAGTCGCCCTCCCCCACATACACACAAGCACACTCACGGCCCGTTCCGCGCCCGGGACCCGCACCCCGCGGCCCAGCCCCCTCGAGCGGCGCTGATTGGCCGGTGCTGCCGTCACTCCCTCGGCCAGCCCCGGGGATTGGGTGCCGATCGCATGCCCGCCACGCTCTTAGCAGCGGTCCCTGGGCCTCCCTCCGGGCTGGGCGAACGGGGCCAGGGGGGAGCGGGGCCGGGCAGGGGGCCGGAGCTGTGGTGGCATCCGTCACCGTTCCCGCCCTCACAGCACGCGCGCAGCACGGGCTCAGCCCGGCCCCGGCCAGCCGACTTCGCCTTGCCGCGCCTAGCCTCGAGCTCACCTCACGGCCCCGCTCCTGCTGCGCCGCTCCAGGACCAACCGACAGGAGGACTCTGCGTGCTGTGCACCACGTGACCCCAGGGACGCGCCCAGCGTATCCCCCGCCCCCCACACACACGCACCATCGCCACCACCGGGTGACGCAGCGCCCCAGCTGCCCCGCCCTCGGCCCCGCCCCCTGGATCACCAGGGAAACGGCTCGCGCAGACCACGCCCACGGCCCTGACGCGCGGGAACCAGGCCCGCGCCCCAGCAGGAACACGAAGTCTTCTCACCCATAGTAACTGCTGAGATCACGCGAAGCCGGGGACTGGATACTATCCAGCCCGGTTGTTTTTGTTTTTGTTTTTTTTTGCGGTACTGGGGATTGAATCCAGGAGCATTGTACCTCCTTGCTACACTCCCAGTCCTATTTTTTATTCTTTTTTTTTTTTTTTTGCAGTACTGGGGATTGAACCCAGGGGCATTCTACCTCCGAGCTACACCCCCAGCCCTATTTTTT
>PVJS01056385.1:0-12357 GCA_004027185.1 Glis glis | reverse complement strand
TGTGTGTGTGTGTGTGTGTGTGTGTGTGTGTGTGTGTGTATGTGTGGTACTGGGGATTGAACCCAGGGGCATTCTACCTCTGAGCTACACCCCAGCCCTATTTTGTTTTTATTTTGAAACAGGGTCTTGCTAGGTTGATGAGAGTCTTACTACTTGCTGAGGCTGTCTTTGAGCCTACAATCCTATCTCAACCTCCCAAATACTGGGATTACAGGTGTGCGCCACCATGCTTGGCTTCTTCCTATCTTTCTATGAAAGAGAAATTTCCTATAGTTCTATGAACTATTTAGCTAGGACTACAAATATTCTGTCTTCGTTTGTTTTTCCTTTTTGTTTTCCACGGGCCTGTTGTGTCCTAAAGATTAAACCCTAGACAGCAGTATTTAAATAAAGAAACTGGGGCCTGAATTCCAACTCAGCTTTGTCTCTAAAACTCGGAGTTTAAGGGTGCGGGCTCTGAAAGCAGACTCCCTGAGTTTAAACCCCACTCTGCTGGTCAGAGAGTGGGTGAGTTTCTTAATCTCATTTAGCCTTAGTTGCATCCTCTATAAAATGGGTCCTGCCTCATGCAAATAGAGAGAGGAGTCGCAGCAACGGCCTAGCATATAGTCAGTGCTGAATAAATAAATGTTGGCTGGTGTGTGTGTGTGTGTGTGTGTGTGTGTGTGTGTGTGTGTGTGTGTAGCACTGGGGATTGAACCCAGGAGCATTCTGCCTCTGAGCTACACCCCCAACCCTTTTTTATTTATTTTTTTTTTTTGTGGTACTGGGGATTGAACCCAGGGGTATTCTGCCTCGGAGCTACGCCCCCAGCCCTATTTTTTATTCTTTATTTGGAAACAGGGTCTCACTAAGTTGCAGAAGACCTCACTAAGTAGCTGAGGCTGGTTGTGAACCCAGATCCTCTGGTCTCAGCCTCCCAAGTACTGGGATTACAAGTGTGCACCACCATGCCCAGCCTTTTTATTTTTTATTTTGAAACAGAGTCTTGCTAAGTTGCTGAGGCTGGACCTGTCATCCTCCTGTCTCAGCCTGCCAAGTACTGGGATTACAGGTGTGCACCACCATGCTCAGCTTGGCTGTGTCTGTTACTATCACTGTGATTTCCTTAAGGACAAGGGCTGCTTTGTACCTACCATTGTCATTCCAGTGCCCACCACCGTGCCTAGCAACTACTCAAAACCATTTGGCATGTGGAATACCATCCCTGCCTTCTGCCATTTACATACAACCAACTGTTAATGAAGCTATCAAAAAGGGATCTTTCTTGGTTCATTTGACAGATGGGAAAACTGAGGCCCAGAAGGTTCGAGGATTTAACAAGTTGGTAGCAGAACCAAGACAAGAACCCAAGTTTCCTGTTCGGAAACAGGTCAACTTCCTCCTGTATAGTTGAATTTTTGAAGGTAGCCGGGCGTGGTGAGGCAGGCCTGTAATCTCAGTACTTAGGAGGCTGAGATGGGATGATCACAGGTTTGAGGCCAGCCTCAGCAACTTGGTGAGACTCTCAGCAACCTAGTAAGATCCTGTTTCAAAAGAAAAAATTAAAAGGGCTGGGGGTGTAGCTCAGAGGTAGAATGCCTCTGGGTCCAATCCCCAGTTACCCCCCCACACACAGACACATTTTTTTTCAGGTAAGGAAGCTCTAGGAAGCTGGGTGAGTCCCACCCTCTTGCTGGCAGTGTTTGGGGAACAGGTCCTCTCTGAAGGAGGTGGGCCAGGGTAGAAGACAGAACAGAAACCACATGTCTGGCCTGTGAGGTTACAGGAGAGAAGAAAGAGGTTCTGTGTGAGATGGGTGTGCTCTTCACACTCATAGCAAGAACGTCAAAGAGGAGAAGTTTAAGATGGAAGTCTAAGAGCTGACTGGAGCAGGGACAGATCAGATAGGAAAGAGGAGAGGAAGACCAGAGAGACCCGCACCTTGTGAAAACAGGGCCTCAGGCTCCGGGCTGGCGGTGGACGGCCATGGTCTGACTTCTGTAGGGATCTCACTGTCCCCTGAACACAGCAAGAACTCAGAGGGCCAAGGAGGCAGGTTCACCCTGATAGGGGACACTGCCCCTGTATATCACAGATGTGTTTTAAGTACTACAGTAGTTCCAATTTACAGATGAACACCATTTTACTAATGCGAAAACCGGGGCCCAGAGGGATTTCTCTGGGCTCTAAAATCTGGGTGTGTTCCTTCTACTCAGTTCTGCTACATTGTAACTGGGGATTTTTTCTTAGATTGGCAGGCTATACTTTAAATTTGCTCATTGATATTAGCATCTGCCCTATAAGTCAGTGTAATTATGTGAGATGTGGGTATGTGAGATGTCGCCAAAAAACCATAGACACTTTAGAAGCACCAGGGGCATCTAAATAATACTGAATTACACTTTATTTTTTTCAGCTGATTATAGCAGGGTCCCTATGTGCAGCATTCGTTAGCATACTTTGAGCTATATATATATTTACTTATTTTTATTTATTTATTTATTTATTTATTTATTTATTTATGTAGAACTATAGGAAGTTTCTCTTTCATAGAAAAGATAGAAAGAAGTCATAATGAACTTTTATTGAGCACTTACTGTGTGCCAGGCACTAAACTAACTACCACATGTGTATGGTCTCTGTAATCCCATGAGATAGAGTAGACACGAGGAGGTTAAGACCATAGCATGCATATGGAGCTTAATGGATTCTGTTTGATCCAATCAATCCATCATGTTCCCAACTCCATGATGGTGAGCCAGTCACCTAATGTCTCTGAGCCTCAGTTTCCTCATTTGTTAAATGAATGAGCAGATAACACTACTTATGTCAGGTACATAAGCCTGGTGCCTGGTGTGGCGCAAGTGCTCCATAAACAACAGCAATTGTCACTACTACGACTGTCATTGCCATTTGGCTGATGAGTAAACACAGTCTAGAAGATGAAGTGACTTGCTCAAGATCACATAGCTAATAAAGAGCAGGGCTTGAGCTTCAGATCTAGGACTATAGAATGACAGAACTCTTCTCTGGGCTACCAAGATGCATCTATCCAATAAACCAGTGTGTGTGTGTGTGTGTGTGTGTGTGTGTGTGTGTGTGTATGTGTGTGTTACTGCGGGTTGAATCCACGGGCATTCTACCTCCGAGTTACACTCCCAGCCCTTTTTATTTTTTGTTTTGAAACAGGTTCTCACTAGGTTGCTAGGTGTCTCACTACGTAGCTGAGGCTGGTCTCAAACCTGTGATCTTCCTGTCTCAGCCTCCCAAGTACTGGGGAATGTTTTTGAAACACCTTCAGAAGGAGATTTCTAATTCAGAGATCTCACCCTTAGATCTCCTAAGAATTAGGATGGCTCCTACTTGGCAATAACTCATGGTAAAAGCATGTGGGTGGAAAAGGCAAGGAAGAAACTTCTGGCTTTCCAGGGCAACATAAACATGGTGACCTTTACAGAATGATCCAGAGGAAAGAGGAGAGATGCATGGTGGTGCATGGGGGCAATGGCATCAAAGAAAGAGCTGAAGAGGAGGGAACGAGACAGCAGCAGGAGCAGGGAGGGGCTGGCGTGAGAGCTGCAGGGCGGTGGGGTAGGCGGATGTGGAGGCTGGGACAAGAGCTCCCGATGGCAGGGAAGTGGGAAGGCAGAGCCTGGGGACCAGGCTGCGATGTCCTGGGAAAGATGAAGAGGAACGAGAGAACGGAGAAGAGATGAGAAACAACAGACATACCAGGAAAGCCCACGGCCAGAGGAACACAACTGAAATGGGCTTGCTCCAGCTCTTCACTTTGAAAATGAGGAAACTGAGTCCCCACAGGAGAAGAAACTGACCCAAGGTCACACACTGGCCAGCGGCATGGCTACAGAGCCAGGTCCCTGGGTCTCAGTGAGCTACTGCGTTCTGGCTGTGAACCTGCGATCCTCCTGTCTCAGTCTCCCAAGTACTGGGATTACAGACGTGCACCACCACACCTGGCTACATTCTTCTCTCATATTAAGTTTTCAAAGTCCTACATGTACTTTACCCTTAAAGCACACCTCATCTTGGATTAGCCAATTTCAAGTGCTCAATAGCCCTATTTGGCTAGTGGCTACCATACTGCGTAGCACAGAAAAAACATCTCCACCATTTCAGAAAGTCCTATTGGACAGAAGTGGCCTAGACCAGGGCTATCAGCCTTTCAAAGTGGCAGAAAAATGTTTCAGCACTTTTTCTTCTGACAATAAGGAGGTGGTGATCAAAGGAAGATACAGAAACATTCCTGTGTCTTTCTAGAAAACATGGTTTCATTTATTCAAGGAAAAGGGCAAAAAGGAGACCAGCTATTATTTATAGGGCCTTTGGGGTAGAATTTTTTCATTGTAGTATATGTGAAATGTGTAAAGCGCACAAATCGAAGTGTCAGTAAGAGCTCGACACATTTTTATATGTGTATATACCTATGTAACCCACCCAGTTGGAGACACACTTCCAGCACCCAGAGGTTCCCTTGCAGCTCCTCACTGTCAAAAGCACAGCCCAGAAGTAACGCTATTCCTTTATCGTCATGGGGATCGATGTTTTCCTGGTTTTGAACTTCCAATGAATGGAATCATACAACGCGCACCTTCGGTGTCTGGCTTATTTCACTCAACTCAACGTTTGCGAGATTTTGTTTTAAGGTCTGATACAATTCGGTTAAGTTTACAGAGGGGCCAGGAGAACTGCTCCCCCAATTTAGGCTGCTAGAAACCCTATGTGCACCAACATGATCCCATTCCTCTTATTACCAAGGCACTAATGGCCCACAATGAAACAGGAAAATACAGGGGCCCCTAAGATTCTGGCCCTGGGAGGCCTCAGAAGTCAAGGCTTTGCAACCAAACAATGCAGGTGGGATCAAGGGCTTTCGGCGTCACGTCCTCCCAGCAACATTCAGTGACTTGTGATGACAGAGACTCAAGGACAGGGATGTGGTACTGGGCCTGGTAGGACTTTTTCTGATTTTCAGTTTGTAAGCAATGGCCAGGGAGGTCACATGTGCCTCCATCTAACCCCCACAACCCCAGGGTCAACCCTCTACCCCCTTTCCTTACCACTTCTGGTTTTACTTCTCTGTGTTTGGGGCTGAAACCCCAAAGGAACCAAGAAAGCAAGGGGAAACTGCAGAAACCTTCCCCTCCTCCCTCTACTGGAATGTGGGGGAGCTGCCTCTCTCCTTTTAGTTGTGAACCAACCAGGTGAGGGGTCAAAGCTGTGCTGTGGACCAAGCAACGTGGGCTCACAGGTGGAAAGGACCCTCTGAGGATCTTGCTACTGCTTCCTCCTCCCTCCGGTAGCTGCTGCGCCTCAGAGTCGTACCTGTGGCTTCTTGTCCCTCTCCTCCGGGGATGGGTCTGTTTCTCTGTATACGACAGCTTTGGTTACCAGCATGTCAGGATGCTGCAGCTTGGCCTCCTTGATGGCCAACGCCAAGGCCTGGTGGGTGGAAGAGCAAAGTGAGGCACCATGAAATACTGAGAGAAACTGGAGAATAAAAGTCCTTAGTGCGCAACTGGGAAACTGAAGTCCAGGGAGGGGCAAAGGGAAAGACTAGAGCTCTGATCTTCCGGCCCCTTCCGGTTCTCATTCGATACCCCTTCCTTGGGGGCTCTTTGTCTGAAAGGGCCAGCAAGAAATGGACACCGGGAATACCGTTCCCTATCCCCATACCTGGTCTTGATCGACGTCTTCATCCCCAGTAATGATGATTCGCTTCTCGATCCTCGTCTCAGAAAACCCTCCCTTCACAGTCTGCAGAGGGAGAGGGAGAAGCAAAGGAAGAGGGAGGTGAGGTCACTCTTTGGTCTTTGGGGGCAGCAGCAGAGACAGGGGCCTACCCAAAGCATCTCTCAAGGACAAGGTGAGAACCAACAGTTCCCTTTTCGCATGGCTTCCTCAACCTCTTCCTTTTCTAGTTTTGGAACTTGAGACAGTAGATATTGCCTGGTGGCCACCATCCCCGGCTACTGAGCTGCCCTGCCTGGGTGTTCCAAGCCCAGCTCAGATGCCGCCTCCCTGGCCCTGGCCGGCAGCGCCTCAAGGCCCCGGGGGCCAAGTCTGTACTCTCATGATTCTGACCTTTCTGCCTGTGCTGATCTGAGGCGAGCACTGGCCTTGCTCGCCTCACAGGGCTGTGGGCACTTCAGGGCCAGGCCTGTGTTTTGTTCATCGCCACATCCCCTCCTCCCCAGTGCCTTGCCCCATCTGACCAGGGCAGCGCTGAATGCAGATTTGTTGAATGAACACATGAATGAAATGTGAATGGCGACGGTTCTACCCTAAATGACTTCAAACAATGCTACAAGAGAAGACTGTACAGATGACACTCATGGCCTCCACTGTCTGGGGCATATTTAAGGAGGGTGTGGCTGAGGGAAGTCCCAGCTGGAGTCAGGGAGGGGCGGACAGAAAGAAGATGGGGCTCCTGGGAGGCAGGGCCAAGAGGGCCTGTATGTTCTGAGGCGTGTGATATAACCCCCCCCCCATAAAGCTGACATTGCTCACTAATGCTTTGTGCCAGGGTTCTTTTTCGGAACCATGACAAAGTGCTGAGTCCTGCGTGGGAGCGGGCAGGGGCAGGGGCAGGGGCAGGGGCAGTGGCAGGGGCAGCGCTACCACAGAACTTTAATGACTCAGCAGGACCCAACTCAACCACTTGGCCTCAGTCTGGCTCCTCCAGACCTCGCCGGGCCCCCTCCTGCCTTCCTTCTAGGCATTCAGGTGTAGTTACATGGTTGGCCTGTCCCCACGCCCTTTGTCCTCTCTGTCCTCACAGGTGATACCCCCAGGAACACCTCTGGCCTTTCTCTCCTCTCCACTCCAACTCCCACCTGGCTCGGGCCTCGCCTGCAGGCCTGAGCTCTTAGCAGGCTCTCTCTATAACTCTCCTTCCTTCTTCCATCTATTGGCACCTCCTGGTGGACCTAATATCCTCTCCTTAAACCTATTTTCACTGGGTCATTGCTCAGTTTACAAACCTTTGTGGCTTAATTAATTCCCCATACACTCGGACCTCACATGGTCAGATCTGTCCTGGTGCCTGTCTCATCTGCCTCTATATTCTGCTTCCGCTGCCCGCGTCCAACCCAACTTCCCAGTTCCATGCTCTACGCTGCTTCCCGTTTCCCACAGAAGCCCCTCGCTATGTAGCAGCCCGGGCAAGAGGCCAGCCTGAGACCGAGGCTCTATGAACAAGCAAGCAAGCACTGCACAGCTTCTCCTGCATCTTTTGCTTTGCCTAGAGCACCCGCGACTGTCAAACCTGCTCAAACTCTGCTTCTTCTGGGAAGCTCTTCTTGACTCTTGGGGAGCCCCCACTCAGCACCCCCTCTAAATTCCTCCAGCACTTAAGGTCTATATATAAGGTGCAAATGCCATGGTTCACAATTACTTTGAAGGAGAGGGTCTTGTCCCCCCAGGGTGGCTGTCGACGTTGTGAGTATAGGGCCCGGGCCTAGTAGTACAGGAGAAAGTGCTCAGTACTCTAGAAACTGGCAACGCCACAGGCCTCCTTTGTCCACCTTACAGGTTGAGAAGCCAAAGCCGCCACAGTAGTGACCTTCCCGCCTGCAGCCCGCTGGGCCAGGCGCCTGCTGCTACTCACTTTGGTGACATGGGTGGTGGTGGAGGTTGAGAGGGTTTCCGCAGTGGCGCCGTAGGTGCTGGTGAGAACATCTTTCCCGATGATCTGCAGAATATAACCACCCCCACCCGAGCATCAGGTCAGGACACCAGGCTCAGCAGGGGTGGGTGGGAGAGGGGGAGTCCAGGGACAAGCAGGGGCCCCATGAAGGTGAAGTTTGGAAACCAAGACCCTTTGAACCATTAAAGAGTTCAAGAATACTAGAATCCTAGACCCATAAAATTCTCAAACCCCATAATCTGAGATTCTTAGAGCCTGAGATTCCTGAGGCCCAGAACCCTAATAACACCTGGATTCCTAGAATCTTAGAAGAATGAACAGAGGGGTCCAAGGTAGAGACGGAGCCCTCCCGATCCCCATCCTGTCACAGCCAGGAGCATGCTCCCTCTGGGGCTAGAGGCTGAGAAGAACAGACTTAGACAATCAAAGAGCTGGAAGAGATGGCACAGTGAGACTTGGGGTCATGGGCGGGGCAGCCAGGACAGAGCCAGGCCCATAATCCAGGCCTCTGGACTCCTAGCGCATTGTTCTTCCTGATGGGTAAGGAGGGCGGATGCGTAAGGCCTTACCCCCAGACTGCCAGTGCGCTGCTTATGTGTGGCCGGGGAGAGGCAAGGGCAACTGATGAGACTCTAGAGGGCACCAGGGAGCACAAGGGCATCTAAAAATGATCGAGTTTCCTGGCTCTGCACTTAAAAGGGCACCTTCTGGGCCCACCCTGCACTTGCTGCGGGCCACCTGTGGGCCATGCACAGGATCTCAGCTCAGAATCCCCTAGCCTGAGCTGGCCCTGCCCACTTACCGGAGAAAGAGAACGGATTTCCGTGGCCACCGTCTGTGGGCCTGGGATCATGGCAGCTGCCCCCTTCCCGGACTTGAGACTGTTTTCCTGGGGAAACAATAGTGCTCAGATGGCCAGGTCTCAGGTGGGCGGGCCCCAGGACGCCGGAGCACATGGCCACGTGGCTCTCATGGCTACAGGTTGAGGAGTAACTTAGAAGCAGAAGACTGAAGTCTCTCTCATCCATCCCTCCCTCGCTCATTCACACACACATTTGCATACTTGCTCACTCACCCATTCACTTGTTTAACACACTTATTCAACGAACATTTACCGAGTGCCTGGTGTTAGAGACACTGTGGTGAACAAGGCAGGGTATTGCTCTCTGGAAGCACTAACACAGGAGTGGGGACACTCAGGTTCTTGTCCTGGCCCTGCTGCGCTCTAGTCACGTGACTCGGGCAGAGCCACTTCCTCCTTACAGGCCTCATGGATTCATCTGCCCGTTCCCATGGAGGCCTCACGAGGCTAACGGAGGGGAAAGGGCTTTGCAAACCCAAATCTGTAGATCAATACAGGAGCATAGGCTAGAACTTAACATGATCCTGCTGCTGGGGTACTTGCTATGTGCTAGGCATTATGCTAAGGACGTCACATGCATGATCTCACTTAATCCTCACGATAACTGTTGGAAATTGTTTGAATAGTCCTGTTTTACAGATGAGAAACAGGAGGGCGAAGCATGTTCAGTGTCTGGCTCAAGTCCCCTAGCGAGAGGGTGTGGAGCAGGAGTTAGCTCCATGCCAGGCAGGCCCCAGTCCCACAGGCGCGGGAGTTCTGCATGGCCACTCTGCCCTTGGGACTCGCCCTTGAGCCAATTCTCCTCTCCTATCTTGGATTCTGACTGCTAGGTCTGCCTGAAATTGTCCCTGGACTCAGTGCCCCACATCTGGCCAGGCTCCAGCTCTCTGTCTCCCACCTCTGTGCCATTTCAAGGCTCATCTTTGTCTGTCCAGGGGCCCAGAACTGCCCATTCTGCAGCTTCTCCGATGACTGACCCCTGCCCTGGTGTGTGCATGCCACTGGATCTGGACCTGTGCCTGCCTGCCTGCCAAGGGACAGGGAGGACAGACACTCTCCGCCTTCTCCTTGCCTCTCCCACACCTGCCTCTAGTCTGCGGCTGGGCATGCCACCACAGAGCTCCTTCTCAGAGGGGCCTGGGGTCCCAGAATGTGAGGGCAGCCTTCAGACTCACATTCTCTCTCTGGCTTAGGGAATAGCCACCAGCCCTTTCGAATCCTACTGTCACTTGGGCCATTCTGCCCTGAAGCCTCTTATTCTCGTTGCTCCCCCTTTCCCAGGGGCTCCTCTCCACCTTCACACTGAAAGCAGAGGCCACTCAATGGGACACAGGAGTTTAAAACGAAGGTACCATCTGCTCCTCCTGGCCCCTCCTGTATCCTCGACCAGGCCCCTCTCCTGCTGGGCACCCCTGGCCAAGGCCATGGAGTCCCTCCTCCACCACACTCAGGGCTCTCCTCACATGCCACCTCAGCCTTAACGGCTTCCTCCTAGCCCTTTACCTGAAGCCCAGCTCTTTCTCGAGCCCTATACCTTTAAGGCCAGTTGTCTCCTGGACTTTACCCCCCTGGAAGTGTCCCACAGGCGCCTCACACTCATCGAATTCCAAGCGGAACTGGCTGCCTCCTCCACCCCAACACAAAAAGAGCTCTCCTCTTCTGCTGTTTACACCAGCGATTCTCACACTTGAGGGGCGTCACCTGGTGGGTTTGTCAAAACAGACTGGTCTAGAGCAAGGCCCAGGAATTTGCCTTCCTCATAGGTGCCAGGGACCATGCTGTGAGAACCACACTGTCCCCAGCCCATCCTTCCTCCTGTTACCTGAACCTTCTACCAATGACCAAATACTATACTGGCCCCCTTCAGGCCTCCCTAACCCTGACCCCTCCTCTGCATCCACCTCTTCAGACTCCGGCCATGCCCAGCCCCTGCAAACCAGGCCCCATGCTACCCCCTGCCTTCTCCTTCCAGCTCCCCCAGTGTGGCCCCAGCGCGGGACACTGTCTTCTCTAGTGCTGGATTCCCAGAACCTGATACAGTATTTCACATGTCATGGGTGTTCAATAAATATTTATAAAAAGAAGCAGGAAAGAAGAAAAGACAGGGGGAGGGGAGGAGGGAGGAGAGGGGGAGGGAGGAGAGGAGGAGGGAAGGAATTTTTGCACCAGTCTTCGCTCCACATGAGTGACTAATCTAAAACACAGAAACACGTAATTGATGACGTCGTGCTCCTACTTTGAAAATGTGATTCCCTGATGGAGTCTGAACTTCACACATGATGCTGGAGGCCCTTAGGCTCTGACCCAGCCCTTCTTTCCAGCCTCTTGTCCCCCTGCTCCTCGTGCGTGCACTTGACATCTGGTCTCAGGGACCACCCTCCTTTCCCCAAATGCTGTGTTCCCTCACATTCCTGTCATTACATCTGCTCTGCCCCTGCCTGTAACGGCTTCTCCTCTCTCCTCCATGCACAGCTCGACTGCCCGACTAGGTAGCACCTTCCCTGGCTCCTCCTGGCAGAGAGCTATGCCCCTGGTGGTCTCTAGGCTAGCTGTAATACACTGTTCTATGCGGGTAGGAAAGATATGGCAGCAGTTCATGTCTACACACTACTTCCTGTGCCAGGCATCGTTCTTGGGGCTTTGTGTAGATTACTTTAGTTCATCCACACATGAACCCTTGGGGGAAGTGCCCCTAACCCATTTTATAGAAGTGGAAACTGAGGCTTGGAGAGGTTCAGGTGACTTTCCCGAGGTCATCCAGCCAGGAAGTGGGAGAGCTGGGCCTTGTTCACCACTGTGTACCCAGGACCTACATCCAGGGGCGCAGTGCAGTACAGGAGCTCATGACAATGACTGAGACGATGGCTCCCAGCAGGCAGTGTGTTTTCTCCAACTCTATCCCTGTACCAGGTAGGTGGTAGAGACCCATCACTGTTTTGGGAACGAATGAATGGATGGATAGATGGATGAATAAATGAATGAGAGAACTGCCTGCTCACCATAAGGACGAGTCACATTTAGCCCTACAAGCATCCCCATGCCCCGTGCGAAGGCTGCGGGTAGGGGAGGAACTGAGTGGCCAGGGGAGAGTGTACAAGCTGGTAACTGGTTTGGTTTTACAGATGCTAAAATCTTTGTTTATTCAAAACCTACCTGCTGAGCAGTCTAAATTAATGGAATTCTCTTTGTACGTGTATGTCAGGGGCTTGGCAAGAGAAAGCATTTGAAAACAATTCTCAATAGCTCAAGATCTAGATCAGGGGTTGCTCCCTTCTGTAGCTGAGACCCCTGCACCAGTGCCATGCGACCGATGTTCACAAAGGTCGGGACACAAGCAGAGCAGAGCGGTGGAGGTTGAAAGTGGGGCTTCTGGGCCAGGCATGGTGGCGCACACTTGTAATCCCAGTACTTGGGAGGCGGAGACCAGAGGATCCGGGTTCGCGGCCAGCCTCAGCTACTTAGTGAGCCCTCCGCAACTTTGTGAGACCTGGTTTCAAAATAAAGTATAAAAAATAGGGCCGGGCATGGTGGCGCATGCTTGTAATCCCAGTACTTTGGGAGGCGGAGACCGGAGGATCCGGGTTCGCGGCCAGCCTCAGCTCTCTCTCTCTCTCTCTCTCTGTCTCTCCCTGTCTCTCTCTATCCTTAGTGAGGCCCTCTGCAACTTCGTGAGACCCGGTTTCAAAATAAAGTATAAAAAAATAGGGCCGGGGGCATAGCACGGAGATAGAATGCCCTTGCGTTCAATCCCCGGTACCGCAAAAAAAAAAAAAAATTTTGAGTTGGGCGTGGTGGCACACACTTGAAATCCCAGTACTTGGGAGGCTGAGACAAGAGGATTGCAGGT
>PVJS01056384.1:0-12359 GCA_004027185.1 Glis glis | reverse complement strand
GGGTGGTGGGTGTCTCGAGAGCTGGCGCGAAGGGCTGGAGCACTGCCCAGCCACAGGTCGCCGCCGCGCTCACCTGAGGCCGGGGCGCTCAGGCGGGAGCCGGGCCCGAGCTGCTTGACAACCGGACCCGGGACGCCGCGGCCCGTCAGCTGCGCGGCGAGCACTCTTGCGCCTGCGCGGGAGGGCGGGAACGTATAGAGCGCATGCGTGCATGCCCGGCGTTCTCGGCTGGAGTTCCGGCCGGAATGCGGCGCAGTCGTGCTTTGGTTCCGGGCTTTTGTCCTGTTCTTTCCGTTCCAGAGTGCTTTTGGCGGAGTGGGGAGCCGAGCCTGGGCCTCCGGGGGCCGCCCCCCATCCCAGGCTCGGCAGATGGACCGAGAGACGCGCACCTTTGCCGAGCGACACTTCCGGGACCTAAGGGGACGAGTCCTCGGCGGCGGCGGGCAGTCGCCCGGAAGCATAGCCTTCGTCAAGGAGCCTGACACCTTCTCCTACACCGACTTCGTGAAAGGCTTCCTGCTGCCCAACCTGCCCTGCGTGTTCTCCAGCGCCTTCACGCAGGGCTGGGGCAGCCGGCGGCACTGGGTGACGCCTGAGGGGAAGCCCGACTTCGAGTATCTGCTGCGGAAGTACGGTAAGGAGGGGCGCAGTCGCCCAGGACAGCTTGGAGATCCGGGGACACAGGGAAGACCCACACCCCCGAGACAACCATGGGGACTCAGGGAGGACCCAGGCCCTTGGACAACCAGGGGGGCTTAGGGACCTAGACCCCCAGGGCAGATGGAGGGACACAGGATGTATCCTAGACCTGCAGGAGAGGAAGGTGGGACAGCATGGAGCCCAGAACTCTCTTATCTCTTACCCTCTG
Organism: Glis glis; assembly: GCA_004027185.1. Classification (NCBI taxonomy): domain Eukaryota; kingdom Metazoa; phylum Chordata; class Mammalia; order Rodentia; family Gliridae; genus Glis; species Glis glis. The sequence continues at coordinate 11,491 of PVJS01056384.1, read as the reverse complement.
TGAGACAGAAGGGTACATGGATGGCCCAGACCCTAGGACAGTCAGAGAATGTCAGGACAGAGCTCAGGCTCCCAGGGACATCTGGGACAGAGAAGGAGATCACAGGGACAAGTCCAGACCCCCTGGACCAGGGCTGGACTGTAGAATGGCGCCCTGGATGATAGGGAAGCAAGGCATGTTTAATCTCTCAGAGAACGCACCTGCGGCTCTGCAGAGGGAGGACTCTGCCAGGTCTGTGCCTACTTTCACTTTAGGAGATGTGGTTGTACCAGTTGCCAACTGTGGGGTCCAGGAATACAACTCGAACCCCAAAGAGCACATGCCTCTCCGCGACTACATCAGCTACTGGAAGGAGTACATCCAGGGGGGCTACTCCTCCCCCCGGGGCTGCCTGTACCTCAAAGACTGGCACCTGTGCAGGTAATAGGGAGGGGTGCCCGCCTTCCCCAGGCCAGTCCTGAGGCCTTTCTGACAGGGTGCCTGCTGTGCACAGATGAGCCCCCTCCTTGTTTCCCTCAAGGATCTCCAGTTGGTGTCTCTACTGTGGTGGGAGGGTTGCTCCTTGGGAAGGTCAGCACCTTACCAGGCCTGTGTGGTGTTGGCCACCACAAGGAATGTGGGTCTTCTGTAGGTGCAGGGGTGTAGTCTCACCCTTCTTCTGTATTGTTGGCCCAGATTCCTCTCAGATCCCCCGGAACTAGCCTCTTCCCCACCCCACTGAGGAGGTCAGGCCTCTTTCCTCCTGCCTGGGCTATATTGGGGCCTCCTGACCTCCTTCTGCCCCTTGCTAGCCTCTCCAAAGGGGCAGGTGGCCTTTCTAGCACCTTGAAAATCTACTCTAAGTACCCCCTACCCCAGTCAGTCCCCACCTACCACACATAGTCCCTCACTTAGGATGGTTCAGCTTGGGATTTTTTTTTTTTTAATTTTGTGATGGTGCAAAAGTAGTCTGCATTCAGTAGAAACTGCACTTGGAATTTTGAGTGTTGCTCTTTTCCTGGGCTAGCAATATGTCATCTGATCCTCCCTTGATGCTGGGCAGTGACAGCCAGCTGCAGTTCCCAGTCAGCCCCATGGTTCTGACAGGAAACAACCTCACTCTACAGTATGCTGTGTTGCTAAGCTATGGTATTCAGTCGGTTGGGTATATTGCTTTTTCTTTTTTCTTTTCTGTTTCATTTTTCTTTTTGTGCTGGGGATTGAATCCAGGGCCTCACACATGCCAAGCACACCCTATTGATACATTTTTAATTTATGGTATTGTCAACATGAACATGTCAGAATGTAAGCCCATGTGAGCTGAGAAGCATCTGCACTTCATCTCAGGAGCTTTGCCCATCCCCAAGACCCAGCCCACATGCTGCCCACTCAGAGAAGCTCACTCACCCCTCTCCAAGGTGACTCTGGGATTGTGTTTTTCCCCTGCCGTGTGTGCCTTCCATAAGAACAGACTGCTGTGTTCAGACCTCCAGCACTGGGTACAGTAGGGCTCAGGTAATGTTGAATGAACCAGGGAATAGTCAAACTCCTGTATCAGTCAGATGCAACCTAAAGCTCAGAGAGGTAGAGTGCGGTAGAATTCAGGCCCCTGAGTGCAGTTCCCACAAACAGCCCAGAATCATGAGAAGCACCAGCCCCAGCTCACTCCACCACACTGCTGCTTCTATGGCACAGAGAGCTGGCCCAGGTGGGTCCTGGCCCCCTGGCATTGCCTAATCCAGCAGCACAGACAGACACACAGACCCTGTCACTGTTGTGCACTGCAGTTTGGGGTTTTAGGTAAACAAGTATTGGTTGGTTGGTTGGTTGGTTGGTTGGTTTTGGTATGAGTGATTCCCAAATATTAAGTGGAACATACTTATGCTAGAAAATTGTTCATTGAAGCCGGGCATGGTGGCGCACGCTTGTAATCCCAGTACTTGGGAGGTGGAGACTGGAGGATCCAGGTTCGTGGCCAGCCTTAGCTACTTAGTGAGGCCCTCTGAAACTTCGTGAGACCCAGTTTCAAAATAAAGTATAAAATATAGGGCCAGGGGTGTAGCTCGGAGGTAGAACGCCCCTGGGTTCAATCCCCAGTACCGCAAAAAAATTGTTCATTGTATATTTGAAATTCAGTTTTTGATTGTGTGTCCTGTATTTTATCTGGCAGCCCTAAACAAAAAGAACAGAGGTAGACATGGGGCGACAGAGGAAGTGGTACCTGCACAGAGTTTTTATGAATGAATTGAAGTGCTAGGTGCTCAAAGACAGGCCAGGCACAGGGACCCTTTTGGTGTTTTGGGACCCACAAGTGGTTTGTTGCTACTGGGGCACTGCCCTATCCCTTTTTCTAACTAGGAGTTACATGTGCATGAATACAGAGCTTTATCCAGTGCAGCATTGCTTGAATTGTGCCTTCCCTGGGGCTGGGGTAATGTGTTCCTGTTGGGAGGGTGCATGGGCAGCCCTTATGCCAGGGCCTGCAGCCTGAAGTCTGTTAGGCAGAGTTAAGTTCTCTGGTGTTGGTGAAGAAATAAAGGAGCTGGGTGTGGTGGCACATGCCTGTAAACCCAGTACTCAGGAGGCTGAGAAAAGAGGATTACACATTTTGAAACAGAAGACCCTGTTTCAAAATTAAGAATTAAGAAAAGGGCTGGGGGTGTAACTTGGAGGTAGAATGCCCCTAGGTTCGATCCCTAGTACCAAAAAAAAAAAAAAAAGTGAAGGAGGCCCACAGTTCAGGAACCGGATGATGCCCACCATTTGTTTAGAACCCTCAGCACAGCCAGAAGCCAGATTCCTGGGGCTGTGGGAGAATGCCCACTGCCTGCATGGGCTGGCTCTGCTGGGTCACAGACCACCCCAAAGCCTTCCGTGCTCCTGATTCTGGGCTCAGCAATTTGGAGGGGCTCAGCTCAGGGCTGCAGCTGTTGTGTGGCTCCACTAGAGCTGGGTGGTCCTAGGTGGCCCCTCAGTGTGGGTGCAGGTATGGGTGGGCCTACGGGCAGGTGCAGTGGCTCCTGCACTGCCTCCTGTCTCTCCACAGGGACTCCTCTGCACAGGATTTGGAGGAGGTGTTCACCCTGCCTGTGTACTTCTCCTCTGACTGGCTGAACGAGTTCTGGGATGCCCTGGACGTGGATGACTACCGCTTTGTTTATGCGGGTCCCCGGGGCACTTGGTAATGCCATGCAGGGCCATGGGCACCTGGGGAGGGGTGGCATGGGAGAGGGTGGCCACCCACCTGTGCTTGGAGGCCCATCAGAAGAACTAAGGACCACCCTGGAACCCACAGGCATGAACCAGGAGCTCTTGCCACAGGTCTCCGTTCCATGCTGACATCTTCCGCTCCTACAGCTGGTCAGTCAACATCTGTGGGAGGAAGAAGTGGTTGTTCTTCCCACCGGGACAGGAAGAGGCCCTGAGGGACCGCCATGGCAGCCTGCCCTATGATGTGACCTCCCCCATGCTCCTGGACACCTCCCTGTACCCTGCACTCCAGGATAGCCATCCTCCCATCGAGGTCACACAGGAGGCTGGCGAGATGGTGTTCGTGCCCAGCGGGTGGCACCACCAAGTGTACAACCTGGTAAGGCGGTGGTGCTGAGGCCCTCTATGCCCAGACTCCTGTCCAGCTGCCTCTCTCTGCAGAAGGAAGACAGGGCATGCCCCTCTTGGTCATCCCGATGGAAAGAGGGTGTAGGGTGGCCATAGCCCCTCACCCTCCTCCCTGCCCGGTCCATCCTGGCCCCTACACTGTTGGAATACTTGCTGTGCTGGCACCTGGGGAGGTGGGAGTGGCCTTTCCCGGCTGAGCCCCTGGCCCAGGGCCCTGGCCAGGCATGGGACTTGCTAGGTGGGCAGAGACGTGCCCACTGTAGGCTCTGCCAACCTGTGCCTACCCTCCAGGATGACACCATCTCCATCAACCACAACTGGGTCAATGGCTACAACTTGGCCAACATGTGGCACTTCCTGCAACAGGAGCTCCGGGCAGTGCAGCAGGAGGTCTGCGAGTGGAAGGGCTCCATGCCTGACTGGCACCATCACTGCCAGGTGGGCACCTGGGGGAGGAGGGGCAAGGGCGGACACCAGGGCAGGCTGTGGCTCTGACCATGAAACTCACCATCCTCTCCTTTCTGGCTTAGGTCATCATGAGAGCCTGCTCAGGGATTAATTTCGAAGAATTTTACCACTTCCTCAAGGTCATTGCTGAGAGGAGACTCCTTGTCCTGGGACAGGGGTCGGAAGGGGTCCCGGAGGATGGTGTAAGCCTGGGGCTGGGCCTCCAGCAGGCCGCATTTGATGTTGGCCGCCTTGCAGAGGTGCTGGCCTCTGTGGTCGCACACCCTGACTTCCAGAGAGTGGACACCAGCACGTTCTCACCACGGCCAGAGGAGCTGCTTCAGCAGCTAGAGGATGCAGTGGTTGCCGCTGAGGCCCTTTAGTGCCCTGGGAGGCACAGCAGGGGAAGTGGACCCTTCCAGCCTGGGACATGCTCCTGCTTGCAGCAGCAGCAGCTCCTCCTGCACATCTGATATGGTTCTGCTCATCCATGGCTATGTCCCAAGGGTCCAGGCTGTGGATCTCAGGGGAGGGCCCAGCCTGGAGGGTGTCTGGGGTTAAAGGGTGTCCATCCATCTGGCCTACAGTAAACCTGCCAGGGTCTTGGGACTTGGTTGGTGGCCATGTGGCCAGGTGTCCTTGGAGGCCCCAACCTGCACTCATGAAACCCAGGACTCCCAAGTGAGGCGTGTCCTGAGCGCCTGCCTCGGGGGCTCCCGTGTGGCCTGTCTGCCTCCAGTCATAGGGGCACATGTAGCCACCCCTGGTCCTTGTCCTCTGGCTCTGCCTTGGCTCCCAGCCCCAGCTGGGCCTTTGTGGCAGGTTAAAACCAACTTGTTAAGTCAGTCACCGTTCCTCAGCATCTGGAGACACAGGGCTAAGTGACTGAGAAAGCCAGGCACTGGCCCAGCCAGAGGAGCAGGGCAGAGGAGATGATGCAGGAGGAAGGCCTTCCTCCTCCAAGGCACCCCTGAGGGGTCTGGGCTTTGGTGCCTGCCATGGCGGGGGCAGGGCCCAGCACCCCATCAGTGGCCACCATTCTAGTCTGTCTCCCAGCCCTGGTGGGGCCGTGCTGCTCTGTCCAGCACACTCACTGCAGCAGCAGGTGCCCTGTGTTTGGGGGATGTGGGGAACATAAGCGGTCCCCTGCCTGTCCCCCACACAGGGCCCCACGGCACCCTGCATCTCTAGCACCTGTGTGCCGCCTTGGTCTCTGGCCCAAGTGCTGTTCTGAGGAACAGTGGGCAAGGCCGAGGCCAGAAGAATGGGGTCAGTGTGAGCCGGGTGCACATGCATGCTGGGGTAGGACGGATTCTCACAGGGCCCCTCCGAGCCCCAACTCTCCCCAGGGTACCTGGGACCCAGTCCACAGCCCTGCCCTGGTGACAGCCTCCGTCACATTGTTGGGTGGTCCCATCAGAACAGGGGGAGTGTGTCTGTCTGCAGGAAGGCAGCAGACTCACACTCTGGACGCAGCCTGCTGTGATGTCCAGGGGACTGGGGGGCCCCAGGCCAGAGTGGAAGCCCAGGAAGGAAGGGGCTTGTTCTGTGCAATAAATTATGCTAAGTTCCTAGAAAAGTGACTACACAGTAGTGGTTACATCCATGCTTTGGGAACAGTTTTTTATCTTCTATTGAGATGGAGAAAATAATCAGGAAGTTTTGGGGGGTCTTGGAACTTTTATTTATTTATTACTATTTTGGGTACTAGAGATTGAACCCAGGGGCATTCTACCACCAACCCACATACACCTCCAGCCCTTTTTATTTTGAAACAGTGTCTTGCTGAGGTGCTGAGGCTGGCCTTGAACCTGCAATCCTCCTGTCTCAGCCTCCGAAGCACTGGGATTATAGGGTGCACCACCATGCCCAGCTACAGGTTTTAATTTCAGTGGGTCCCTGATACAGTCCTAATGTCTCCACACAACATTCTCAGATATAACGAAGAGAAAGAACCATCCCACGTGGTCCCATCTCTGAGCACCTGACCTGGGGAGGGGTGTCAGTCAGGGATACTGATGCTTTCCACAGTTCACCTATGTGGCCCAGCAGTTGAGTGAGGCAACTCCTCTTAATCTCCCCAAAGATAAATTGGTATATATTAAGAAAGGTTAACACCCAGGACCACATGTGAGCCCTGTATACCCTGTGTGTAGATCAGTTTAAAGCATGAAATTGAGAAAGTAAAGGAAGTCTCTTTGGCTGAGCCCTAACAAACCCAAAACAAGCCAGGAGGTTATCAAGGAAGGGACCTCTTGCGGGATTGCCTGGGGGCCACTACCAAAGACCACCAGAACAGTAGCTTGTACCAGGACTCTGTAGTCTTACAGGAAAAGGACTTCTATGAGTCCCTGCCCAGCAGCTGTCTTCTAGGCCTTGGACTGGTACCACCCTTGTTTCTAAAGCTTGTAGGCAAGAGTTACTGTTTTAGCCGGGTGTGGTGGCGCACGCTTGTAATCCCAGTACTTTGGGAGGCAGAGACTGGAGGATCCAGGTTTGCGGCCAGCCTCAGCTCTCTCTCTCTCTCTCTCCCTGTTTCTCTCTCTCTCTCTCTCTCTCTCTCTCTCTCTCTACTTAGTGAGGCCTTCCGCAACTTCGTGAGACCCGGTTTCAAAATAAAGTATAAAAAAAAATAGGGCTGGGGGTGTAGCATGGAGGTAGAACGCCCCTGGGTTCAATCCCCGATACCGCAAAAAAAAAAAAAAAAAGAGTTACTGTTTTGAAGCAGGGCATAGAGGTACACTCCTGTAATCCCAGTACTTGAGACACTATGACAGGAGACCCTGTTTCAAAATAACATAAGAGGCGGGTGTGGTGGCGCATGCTTGTAATCCCAGTACCTAAGAAGGCTGAGACCAGAGAATCTAGGTTTGTGGCCAGCCTCAGCTACTTTGTGAGGCCTTCCACAACTTAGTAAGACCCTGTTTCAAAAATAAAGAACAGAGAATAGGGCTGGGAGTGTAGCTCAGAGGTAGAATACCCCTGGGTTCAATGCCCAGTACAAAAGAAGAAAAAGCAGCCAGCCACAGTGGCACATGGCTGTAATCCCTGTACTTGGGAGGCCGACAGGAGGGTTACAGGTTCAAGATCAGCCTCAGCAACTTGGCAAGATCTTGTTTCAAAGTCAAAAAGGCTTGGGGTTTGGCTCAAAGGTAGAATGCCCTTGGGTTCAGTTTCCTCTACCTCCCTCCAAATTTTTTTTAAACTGGGGATTGAACCCAGGGGCTTTCTACCTCCAGGCTACACCCTCAACCCTTTTTATTTTCTAAGGTTGAAATAGGGTCTTGCTAAATTGCTGAGGCTGGTCTCGAACCTACGGTCCTCCTGTCTCAGCCTCCCAAGTACTGGGATTACAAGCATGCGCCACTACGCCCGGCTACTCAAATTCTCAGTTTCACAAAATGAGCATTGTGCTAGTACTTACCAGTATTTATTATCATTAATATGCTAATGTATGTAAAATACACGGATCTATTTCTGGCACATTTCTAGTTTTTACTTGGATGTGATTTGCTCTTGTCTTTTTTTTATACAATGGTCTTTCATATTCAAATGTTACAAAGATTTGTCCCTATAATATTTTTGCTGTTTTTGAAAGTACATTTAGTTGTCTGACGTAGTGGTGCATACCTGCAGTCCCAGCTACTCTAGGGGCTGAGACTGGAGGATTGAGTTCAAGGCCAGCCTTGGCAATTTAGTGAGTCCCAGTGTCAAAACAAAAAAGGGTTGGGAGTATCTCAGCGGTGGAGTGCTTGCCTAGCATGCGTGAGGCCCTGGGTTCAATAGAAAAATAATAGAATAGATGAATAAAGTGTGATCCCATTTTTACTTTTGAAAATAATGTGTGTACAATAATGTGTATAAGTAAATATGAACATATAATTGTATTTGTTTAATCAAAAGTCTAGATGGATGTGTATGGACTAAATAGCTCTAACATCGATTATCTGTTGAAGTGTCAGTGATTTTCATTCTTTCTATTGTACATTTCTTTATCATTTTAAAATAGTTTTGCCATCTTTATCTTATGTTTTAATTCACTAAGAATTACAAAAGATATAAAAGTAAAGCAGGGCCGGGCGTGGTGGCGCACGCTTGTAATCCCAGTACTTGGGAGGCGGAGACCGGAGGATCTGGGTTCGCGGCCAGCCTCAGTTACTTAGTGAGGCCCTCCGCAACTTCGTGAGACCCAGTTTGAAAATAAAGTATAAGCCGGGCATGGTGGCGCACGCTTGTAATCCCAGTACTTTGGGAGGCAGAGACCGGAGGATCCGGGTTCGCGGCCAGCCTCAGCTCGTGCTCACTCACACTCTCTCTCTCTCTCTCTCTCTCTCTCTCTCTCCTTAGTGAGGCCCTCCGCAACTCCGTGAGACCCAGTTTCAAAATAAAGTATAAAAAATAGGGCCGGGGGCGTAGCGCGGAGGTAGAACGCCCCTGCGTTCAATCCCCGGTACCGCAAAATAAATAAATAAATAAATAAATAAATAAATAAATAAAATAAAGTATAAAAAATAGGGCTGGGGTGGAGCTCAGAGGTAAAATGCCCCTGGGTTCAATCCCCGGTACCACAAAAAAAAAAAAAGTAAAGCAGGATATAGAATTGAAAAAATAAATAAGGGAAAGTGAAAGGAATATGCATTCATGCTGGGCTTTATAACTTCAAGACGACCTTTGCCCAGGTCTGCCCAAGTACACAGTGCTTTCCATGTACTCTCTCTAGCTACTGGCTTTCATACCCAAGAACTTCCTCTAGTATGCTTTTTTGCAAGTTAATTAATTTATTTATGGTACTGGGGTTGAACCCAGGGACATTCTACCTCTGAGCTACACTCGCAGCCCTATTTTATATTTTATTTTGAAACAGGGTTTCAGTAAGTTGCTGAGGCTGGCCTCGAACCTGTGATCCTCCTGTCTCAGCCTCCCAAGTACTGAGATTACCAATATGGGCTACCATGCCCAACTCCTTTAATATTTCTTATGCGGTGAATGCACTAGCTGTGAATTTTCTCTATTTGGAATGTTTTTATTTTGCCCTTGTTTTTAATAAATAGCTGTGCTGGACACGGGATCCTGGATTGACACTTTCTTCTTGAGCACTGCCTTTATCCATTTTGTGTTGCTATACCAGAATGTCAAAGCCTGGGTGACTTGTAAAGAACGCATTTCTCAAGTCTGGAGGCTGTGATGTCCGACACGAAGTTTCGCCTGCAGTCAGGGCCTCTTCACTGCTCCCCGAGGTGGGAGCTGGGGGGCAAGGGAGTGCAGGGAAGGCAGAGGGCACAGCTCTTCATCAGGAGTGTGTGGGTTAGTCCTTTGAGGGCAAAGCTCCAGGATATAATCACTTTGTAAAGGTCTTGCCTCTTAGACTACTGAATTGTCTAACAATTTCCAGCACATGAAATTTGGAGGTCACATTCAAACCACAGCAAGCACCAAACAAAACATTTTAAAATAAGGGAAAAAAAGCTTTCAAGAGAGAAGTCAAAGACCTAAGAACTCTGGATTGAGCACTGAGGTACAGATAGCAGCTGCTGGCTCTCAGGACGGGGTTGGGAGTGTCTGTGGGGGCCTGACCAGGTGAAATGGCGGACCTCTTATCAGAGGGGCAGAGATGATACCTAAGAGCTCACCACCCAAATCCTAACAGGACAAGCGAGTTCCCGTGCCAAGATCTCTAGTTCTATGGAAAGAATAGCCACCATTCTAATATCAGGTGATGTTTGATGGAAGAAGAATCCCTTCTATGTCTGTTGTGTTTAGGGCTGAGGTTAAGGTTAGAATTAGTTAAAATGAAGATGGTAGTGGTGGGTGTCCAAGGAATGGAAATTTTGGCAGTGGCCCAGGGGTGGTTCTGCTGAGTGCATGAAATAATACAGCAGGAGCAAGAGAGGTCGAAGGGACATGGTGGCAGAACACACTGCCACAGCAGCCTGGTCCCACACAGCAAAATTGTATACTTGCGAAAGCACGGCATATGTCCTGAACCTCAGCACTGCCTTCCATAAACCAACCACCGGTACTTCAGAATAGAACCTACCCTGAACTCTGCTCCCCGTGACAGATGCCAGGCTCAGAGCCGTGTCTAACCGTGGCCCTGAAAACCAGGGCCCACTGAGGAGCAGCATGAAGACCATCCGGAGTCACTGGCACTGGCAGGGCTACATTGAAACCTCAGATGTGCATTCCACTCAGGTGTGCACTTGGAATTAGTTGGAAACTTTTATTTTGTTGGAAAGGATTGATGCAATGCAACCTACCCAGCCATGAAGACCTAGGAAAAAGAGCTTGCACATCAGAAAGTTTGTATTGGGGTTGCTCCGGCGGACGCTACTTGCTCCACAGTCCAGCCACAGAGAGTTGCTGCTTTAAGGCAACTCCCTGAAAACTATTCCGTGGTTCCTGCCACGGAAGGTCGCTGCACCAGACAGCTTCCTGAAAATTATTCCATGTTCCAGCCACAGAAGGTCGCTGCACCAGGCAGCTTCCTGATCAATAGTCTTCTTGCACGAAAACGACATGAAGTCTGATATAATAATTTGCAGAATAATTACATTTAATAGTTGGGGAATCAGGGAGGAAATAGAGATGACAAATTCTCCTGTCCATCTGTAGCCAGCACCTTGCTTTTATAGAAACTTTAGACAAGGCATCATAAAAGTTAATCAAACACAGAAATCAACAATTATCACGAATTACAGTAAAGAAGGTCAGTGAGGCAGGTATGTGACAAACTTAGGGGACATCAAAGACCGCACCTTGAAGATTACACCAGGTCCCTTGGAATGTCTGCTTGCAGACGAATCCCACCCAGCCAAATACCGTGTATTCAAACTGGGCAGGTCCAAGATGATAATCTCAGTGTGCGTTTGCACGATGGTGATCCTTTGCCTGTTGTCATTCAGTAATTAGGGAAGATTAGTTTTCTCCTGTGACTTCCATTTCTGATGGTCCCAAGGGTAGGGCCATCCTGCTTCCACAGGGAAAAGAATAGTTGTGGGCCAGGAGGGAGATGTGTGATGGCACCCCCCCTTTTTTTTTAACCATGCCGTGAGGCTATTAGAAATAAAATTCCACGGCGTCGTAAGAAAAAACACATAATCGAAAGTGGCTCAACAAAGTGAGCTTACTTTTTGCAAAAAGGGATCCTGCCACCAGTAATGTTAGGTAGGCAAGAACAACATGGTGGAAAACTGCTGGGTATTTTATTTTCAGTGCTAGGCTCCTGTGCTGTACTCCTATTGGTGGGAGCATAGCCACACAATCTTTAAGCCATTGGCTGAAGGGTAGCTGGGGGAGGGGTTGGCCTTTGTGATTCTTAGAAGATGGAAATTGACAGAAAAGAATATAGGTGCATGAGGTTACAAAATGGCAGGTTTACAAAAGGGTGTATTGGACAGGGTTCTCTAGATTAACAGAATACACAGAATGAGTATATTTAAAAAAAAAA
>PVJS01056383.1:0-12356 GCA_004027185.1 Glis glis | reverse complement strand
TGTGTGTGTGTGTGTGTGTGTGGTACTGGGGATTGAACCCAGGGGCATTCTACCTCCGAGCTCCACCCCCAGCCCTATTTTTGTTTATTCTTTATTTTGAAACAGGGTCTCTCTAAATTGCGGAGGGTCTCACTAATAGCTGAGGCTGGCTGTGAACTCGGATCCTCTGGTCTCAGCCTCCCAAGTACTGGGATTACAAGCGTGTGCCACGACACCCAGCGGAATCCTGTGTGGAAAAAGTTCCATTCAAGTATCTCAAAGTAAAGATCAGTCCAAATAAATTTAAATGAGCGAGTCATTCTTTTTGTTGTTGATCTGATATAGAATAATATCTGTATTGAACACAAGAGGGCAGCAGATAATATCTAGTAGAAATTACTTTTGGAAACAGCTGTAAACTTGTGGATTCCTGCTAACTTCAGAAAGAAATTAGAAATGTATTCACAGTGATGTTGCAATTAGGAAGCCACTTGGGGAACCATAAAGTAATAGGGTCATGCTTTCATTTGATAAATTTGCAGTAATCATTTTATGGATAATTGTATTAGCTTACCGGATAGAAGATGTGGGCCCTGCCCTGGAAAGAATGTAATTTGGGGAAATAAATAACAGTAGCACATAAATGATTCTTTTTTTGTGTGTGGTACTGGGGATCGAACCCAGGGGCATTCTACTTCTGAGCTACACCCCCATCCCTATTTTTTAATTTTTATTTTGAAACAGGGTCTCACTAGATTGATGAGTCTCACTACTTGCTGAGGCTGTCCTCGAACCTGTGATCCTCCTGTCTCAGTCTCCTAAGTACTGGGATTACAGGTGTGCACCACCATGCCTGGCAAATGATTCTGATCCATAGTAGCAGGTACTAAAGAAAGATTTAGAAAAAAGGTTATAAAAGTTTTCAGGAAGAGATTATCACAAACTGCCAGGGAGGGGTCGGGTGAGGACCTTGAGAAACGGCTTTCAAGCAGGACCTTGAGTAACATATGTATAACAGGATTTATATCTATCATGACAAGGTTGATGCATTATGAAACTCTGGGGGTGTCATCAGGTGCCCTGGGAATGGCAGGAGACTTATTCAAATTGCTTTTCTCTACTGAAAAACTGTTCTATTACTGCGAATAACTTCTTATTATGGTTTACAAGGTCTCCCAGTCTTTGGCCTCTGTTTTCATAAGGCTAGAAAACCAAGTTCCAAATCCTAGGATAATAGCAATAACATAACAATTATTATTGATCAAGTGCTTACATGTGCCAAAGACTTACAGAAATTATTTCAATTAATCTTCACAACAAAACTGAGAAAGTTGTTATCCCGTTATGCCAATAAACAAACACAGAGGGAAAAATTAAGTTGTTTGCCTAATATCACTCAGCAAGTAAAGGGTAGAGCTAGGACTTATCCTTAGTTCTGTGGTGTGTGTGTGTGTGTGTGTGTGTGTGTGTGTGTGTGCATGTGTGTGTGTTATTGAGGATTGAATCATTGAATTCAGGGGCATTCTACCTCAGAACTATACTCCAGCCTTTTTATTTTGTTTTGAAACAGGGTCTCTCTAGGTGGATGAAAGTCTCACTACGTTGCTGAGGCTGTCCTTGAACCTTCTATCTTCCTGTCTCAGCCTCCCAAGTACTGGCATTACAGGAGTACACCACCATACTTGGTTTATCCTTAGTTCTTATTCCAGTTCAGGTTCTTCATAGATCAAGAGTTTTAAAACTCTGTTTTATAGAATTCTAATTCATTGAAAAGTTATTGGTAGCTTGATCTTTTTTTGTTTTTTAGGGATGCTGTGAGGGGAATATCTTGTTTAAATAAGTTTCAGAAATGCCTTGGAGATTCATGCTTCAAATCATTTAAAGTTTTACAGAGCTGGGCGTGGTGGTGCATGTTTGTAATCCCAGTACTTGTGAAGCTGAGACAGGAGGATTGCAGGTTCAAGGCTAGCCTCAGCAACATGAGGCCCTCCACAACTTAGTGAGAACCTGTTTCAAAAATAAACAATAAAATAGGACTGGGGGTGTAATTCAGAGGTAGAACACCCTTGGGTTCAATCCCCAGTACCACAAAAATAAATAAAGTTTTACAGTAAGAAATTTTGTTTTGTTAAGGCAATCATTTCCTAAACTTATTTGACCTTGAAATTCCTTTTGTCAAGAAATACTTACCAGCTGGGCGTGGTGGTACATGCTTGTAATCCCAGTACTTGTGAAGCTGAGACAGGAGGATCACAGGTTCAAGGCTAGCCTCAGCAATTTAGTGCGACCCTGTTTCAAAATAAGAAATAAAAGAAGGCTGGGGATGTAGCTCAGAGGTAGAATGCCCCTGGGTTCCATTCGCAGTACCACCACAAAAACTGACAAACCAACAAACCAAGATAATGCTGCAAAACATATTGGGGTAATGAAAGAATTTTGGAATAGAAAAATGATGTATTCGACCCTGGGCTCCAGGAAGGTGACTTTCGTGGCATTGTGTAGGTTGGAACTCATAACCGTGGATAACTCCCTTCCTGGGGTTGTAATCCCTGAGTACCTTTGTGAGTGGAAGTACTTTGTTCTCAGCTCTGACTTCTTCCATCTTCCATCTTCTTCCAACTTAAAGGCATTAGAGCCAGGCGTGGTGTTGCATGCTTGTAATCCCAGTTCTTGGGAGGCTGAGACAGGAGGATCCGGGTTCGCAGCCAGCCTCAGCTATTTAGTGAGGCCTCCGCAACTTAGTGAGACCCTGTTTCAAAATAAAGAATAAAAAATAGGGCTGGGGTGTAGCTCGGAGGTAGCATGCCCCTGGGTTCAATCCCCAGTACCGCAAAAAAAAAAAAAAAAAATTAAAGGCATTAGAAAGAAAGGAGACATTCATTATATTGCACAAACTAGTTGTGACTAAGGTTTCTTCCTTTCCAGAACGAGAGTAAGGGATAGAACGATGTTACTAAGAGGGATGGGCAATTCTGTTCCCTCATATTAGTATCTGGAAGACGCATGCGGACCACGCGTCAGTAGTGGATGGTCTGCAGCAGTTGGTCTACTTCAGAGACATGACAATTTGTTCTTCATTTAATTGCCTTTTTCTCTCACATCCCACGTTTCTTCCAGATTCTCTGTGTCCTGCGTCTTCCTTTACTGGCACTGCACATACATATACACATCATCAGGACACCCTCCCACTCAGTCACCGAGAGATAGCGTATGCAAGGGGGGAGGGTGCTGGTGGGAACCATCCCAGCTCTCACTACACAAATGGCCCCCCAGATGGCCTTTTGAAGTGCCATCTCTTTGATCTGGGTAACCTCAGAATCCTTCCCTTCTCTGCTTCCCTCATTTCCTATCCACTGTTTCTCAGTTGTTATCTTGTCGTGGCCTTCCCCCTTATCACTCCATCCTCCCTCTTCAAAGAAACTTATCCTTGCTTCTTCCTCCTCCTCAGTTTCTCACAGAAACAGTGGCCTTCAAAGCAGAACTGTCTTCAGGACATTACAAATGGGGGTGGGGAGAATATACAGTAAGTGATTTTAAGGGCCGGGATGCAGCATCAAAACGTTTAGGGTCTTCATCTCCTCGGCCTCCCTCTCCTCCTGCCCAAGCCCTCCTGAGCTGGGTGGTCTCTGGTGTGCCCTGGTCTCAGGGTCTGGTCTACTGCCCTTTAAGATATAGTACTGGTACTATCTCCTTCATCAATTTTGAAAGGAGGAGCAAATGATATGTCCTTTTAAAAAATGTGGTCTTTTCAAGGCCGGGCGTGGTGGCGCACGCTTGTAATCCCAGTACTTTGGGAGGCGGAGACCGGAGGATCCGGGTTCGCGGCCAGCCTCAGCTCTCTCTCTCTCCCTGTCTCTCTCTCTCTCTCTCTCTCTCTCTCTCTCTACCTAGTGAGGCCCTCCGCAACTTCGTGAGACCCGGTTTCAAAATAAAGCATAAAAAAATAGGGCCGGGGGTGTAGCTCGGAGGTAGAACGCCCCTGCGTTCAATCCCCGGTACCGCAAAAAAAAAAAAAAAATGTGGTCTTTTCTAATTAGAAAATAATAAAGGGCTGGGCATGGTAGTGCATGCCTGTAATCCCATTACGTGGGAGGCTAAGACAGGAGGATTTCAGGTTCCAAGTCAGCTTCAGGAACTTAGTGAGGCTCTCAGCAACTTAGTGAGACCCTGTTTTCAAATAAAAAAAATAGGGCTAGGGGTGTATCTCAGGTAGAATGCCTCTGGGTTCAATCCCCAGTACCACCAAAAATAAATAGATAAAAGCTAATAATAAAGGTATGAAGAATAATATAGCATGGGTCTTCCTTCTATCTCAAATTAGCAGCTCTCTATCTTTTGTCACATTCTCTTTCCCCTTTTCTATTTTAAAAATAATTTTGCAGTCGGGCGTGGTGGCACACACCTATAATCCCAGTACTTGGGAGGCTGAAACAGGAGGATTGCAGGTTTGAGACCAGCCTCAGCAACTTAGCAAGACTCTCAGCAACCTAGTGAGACCCTGTTTCAGAAAAAAAAGTAAAATAGGGTTGGGGGTATAGATTGGAAGTAGAATGCCCCTGAGTTCAATCTCCAGCAACACACACACACACACACACACACACACACACACAATCCCAGTACTTGGGAGGCTGACACAAGGGGATCGCAGGTTGGAGACCAGCCTCAGCAACTTAGGGAGACCCTGTTTCAAAATAAAAAATAAAAAGGGCTGGGGTATAGCTCAGAGGTAGAATGCCCCTGGCTTCTATCCCCAGTACCAAAATAAATAAATAAATAAATAAACAAATAAATAAATAAATAGCTGGCATATATATATGTTATTGACAAAATTATTATTATTATTATTATTATTATTATTATTATTATTGTGTGTGAATGTTTGGCACTGGGATTGAACCCAGGGGCATTCTACCTTCAAGCCTCTCCAGCCCTTTTTTTATTTTTTATTTTGAAACAGGGTCTTACTAATGTTGCTTAAGGTCTAAGTTACCACATACTGTCCTTGAACCTTCAATCCTCCTGACTCAGCCTCTCAAGCACTGGGATTTCAGGCAGGCATGTGCCACCATGCCTAGTTAAATGTCCCTTTTTAAAAAAGCAAAAGGAGCTGGGCGTGGTGGCGCACACTTATAATCCCAGTACTTGATAGGCTGAGACAGGAGGATCACAGGTTCACGGCGAGCCTCCGCTACTTAGTGAGGCCCTCTGCAATTTAGTGAGACCCTGTTTCAAAATAAAAAATAAAATAGGGCTGGGGGTGTAGCTTGGAGGTAGAATGCCCCTGGGTTCCATCTCCAGTACCACAAAAACAAACAAACAAACAAACAAACAAATAAATAAGCAAAAGGGAGCATTACAGAGAAAACAAATCTGCATCCCTTGACCGCTTCTAGCCTGTTTTCTCCCTCTCCTCTTGTCCATCCCCACCCCCACTCCCTTCACCAAAGTCATCATTTCTGTGAGTATGCTTTTCCTGTATACCAATTAGATTTTTACAAACATATATTGATATCCAGGAGCCATTATTATTATTATTATTTTTAAAAAATACTACTGCATTTTGTAGAAATGTATAAATGAAACTGGCCATTCCTCAAAAAGCTAAACAAACAATTACTATATGATCCAGTAATTCTATTCCCAGGTATATACCCAAGGGAATTGAAAGAAAGGATTCAGACAGATAGTAGCGAGCCAATGTCCAATGCAGCATCGCTCACAGTGGTCAGACGTGGAAACAACCGGAGTCCACCAATGGATGACTGGATAAACAGGACTTGGCATCTCTATGCAATGGAATAGGCCTCAGCCATAAAAAGAATGAAGTTCTGATATATGTCTCAACATAGATGGATTTCGAAGGCCTTCTGTTCAGTGAAATAAGTGAGATGCAAAAGACAAACATTATATGATTTCACTTCTATGAGGTACCAGAATAGGCAAATTCATAGAGATTGAAAGTAACACATTACTACCGGTTGACGGGAGGGGCAATGGGGAATTATTGCTTAATGGTTATAGAATTTTTGTTTGGAGTAATGAAAACATTTTGTAAATAGTAGTGGTGATGGTTGTACAACACTCTGAATGTAATTAATAACACTGAATAAAATTCTTTTTTTGAGAGTCTGGCTATGTTGCTTAGGCTGGCCTCTAACTCCTGGATCTAAGCCATCTTCCTGCCTTGGCCTCCCAACTGCTGGGACCTGGCTATGATAACACTGATTTAAATGTATACTTAAGATGGTTAAAATGGAAAATTATATGTGATATATATTTTACTGCAATTTTAAAAACTAGTAATAAATATACCAAAAATCGTTGAATTGTACACTTTAAATTTAATTTTTATTTTTTGGTACTTGGGATTAAGAGCTGGGGGCTCTCTACCCACAGTCCCCACCCGTTTTTATTCAGCCTTTTTATTTTGAGACAGGATCTTGCTAAGTTGCTGAGGCTGACCTAATATTTGCGATCCTCCTGCCTCAGCCTCCCAAGTTGCTGGGATTATAGGCACCTGACTGAACTGTACGGTTTAAATAAATGAATTGTATAGTATGTGAAATATATCTCAATAAAGCTATCTTTTTTTTTGGCAGTACCGGGGATTGAACCCAGGGAATTCTATCTCTGGGCTACACCCCCAGCCCTATTTTTTTACTCTTTATTTTGAAACAGGGTCTCACTAAGTTGCAGAGGGCCTCACTAAGTAGCTGAGGCTGGCCGCGAACCCGGATCCTTCTGTCTCAGCCTCCCAAGTACTGGGAATACAAGCGTGCACTACCACACCCGGCTAATAAAGCTATTTTTAAATGTATATATGTGTTATTATATTATATGTATAATACTATGTTTTTCACATAGTGTGTGTGTGTGTGTGTGTGTGTGTGTGTGTGTGTATGTGTGTGTGTTACTGGGGATTGAACCCAGGAACTTTCTACCTCTGGGCTACAAGCCCATCCCTATTTTATTTTTTATTTGGCAACAGTGTCTCACTAAGTTGCTGAGAGCCTAAGTTGCTAAGTCTAGCTTTGAACCTGTGATCCTCTGTCTCAGCCTCCCAAGTACTGGTATTACAGCACAGAAGTTTTGTGGATTATTTCTTTAACCTCAAGGTCTTTCAAAGAAACACACATTTGTTCCTATCAGTGGACATATTAATAAGCAATGTGGAAAATATCGATTACCCAAATAACTTAAAAATTTCTCATAAAATAAAAGCCTCAATCCAAGCAAATCTCAAAATACACTTTTGATTGAACAAGAAATGTCACAATATCCATTTTATAGGGTCACATGGGAACTCTTGCCTTTAGTTTTTTGAGGAAAGAATATTTTGCCAAAATCAAAATAAATTGTAGAAGAAAACAATTTATTGATTTATGAACAATGAAGACTGAGACAAATACATTTCAGTAAGGACACACTTTGGGAGACAATGGGTGTGATGTGGTAGCAGAGGACTAAATATAAGTTTTATTGTTCAGTTTATTTAAGTAGACCTGTAATTTTTAAAAAGCAAATTGTGGAAAGTCAATATATTTACTCATATGAAGTTGAATGCTGATTAGACATTCATTCTTTTCTATAGTCCTTCAATGTTCTCCTGGCTTTTTTTCTCTCTCTCTCCCCATTTATCTCCTTTGATTCTTGCTCTTCTGTGATAAGAAACCTAACAGATAATGAGTGTAGTGAAGCCAATACATCTTCAAACCCATTTCAACCCTGGCTCCTCTTTAGACTTTACATACTAATAATGTCATGGTAACTGCATGTCACATGCTCCTGAAGTTTGTGTCACAGACACAGGAATTGTTAAGGCAATAAATAGGCACATTTGCATGAAGAATTTCATAGTCAGATAACACAAATTAACTTCAATTAAAAATTATTAAAGTGAAGTTGGGCGTGTTGACACACACCTTTAATCCCAGTAACTTGAGGATCACGGGTTTGAGGCCAGCCTCAGCCACTTAGTGAGACTCACAGCAACCTAGCAAGACTCTATTTCAAAATAAAAAATAAAAAGCGTTGGAGATGTCACTCAGGGGTAGAATGCCCCTGGTTCAACACCAATACCAAATAAATAAATAAATAAACCCCAAACCAAAAAACCCTAAAAGTTAAAAGACATTATTTTGATAAAAATAGACATTTTCAAAAAATGGGCATTATTTTTTTTTCATGTGTTTGGTATTGGGGATTGAATCAGGGACAGTCTATCTCTGAGCTACACCCACAGCCCGATTTTATTTTTATTTATTTTTTATTTTTTTATTGAAGTACTGGGGATTGAACCCAGGGGCATTCTACCTCCCGGCTACACCCCCAGCCCTATTTTTTGTTCTTTATTTTGAAACAGGGCCTCACTAAGTAGCTGAGGCTGGCTGCGAATCTGCTATCCTCCTGTCTCAGCCTCCCAACTACTGGGATTACAAACATGCGGCACCACACCCTGCTTTATTTTTTATTTTGAAACAGGTTCTCACTAAGTTGCTGAGAACCTCGCTACATTGCTGAAGCTGATCTCAAACCTGCAATCCTCCTGTCTCAGCCTCTCAAGTACTGGGATCACAAGTGTGTACCACCAGGCCCTATTTAATTTTGGAATATTGAATACCAAACAGTATTTGTACACTTTTGTGGGCACAATAGAAGAAGGTTGTAAGGGTTATTCATTTGTAGTAGGAGCGTGTTTACTGTATGCATTAGATTGGGGCTGGTTATTTATACTTCTATCTCAAAACTTCGAGGGAAAAAATTTAAGGATGGTGAATTTTTATTTAATGAGAAGTATTTTTTGATGAGTCCATCGATAAAAGTTTATTCCCAACTTAAGGCAGCAAATTTGCTCACTACAAATATAGATATACAGTGTCTATCTAGAATGATATACAAACTACACCCTATTCAGACAGGACTCCCGGAATATTTCTAGAAGGCAGATGACCCTGTCAGGGTGCTTGTACCAGAGAGCTGCTCAAAAGGAGTCTTTTCCAATAACATCGTGTGCATGGCCTGAGGCCAGAATTGACTCCTAATACTCACTCTTCTTTCTTTTTGGTGGTGCTGGGAATCAAATCCAGGGCCTTGCTCATGCTAGGCAAGTGTTCTACCACTGTATCCCCAGCCCATGTCTTCTTTATAAAGACAAAAACTGGGGGGCAGAGCTTATCATTTTTGTATTTCTGGAAAAATGACTTCCATTTAAAAAAAAAGCCAGGCATGGTGGTACACAGCTGTCATCCCAGTATTTGGGAGGCCGAGACAGGAGGATTGCAGGTTCAAGGCCAGTCTCAGAAACTTAGCGAGACCTTGATGCAAAATAAAAAATAAGGCTGGGGGTGTAGCTCAGAGGTAGAATGGCCCTGGGTTCAATCTCCAGTCAGTCACACACACACAAACACACACACACACACACACACACACACACACACACATACACACACAAATGTATATATGTATATCTAAATGTGTATATATGTAATATACAGCCAATAATATATACATAGATATCATCATACAGAAAGTTTTTTGTTTGTTTTGTTTTGTTTTTTTGTGGTAGTGGGATTGAACCCAGGGGACTTGCTGAGGACTTGCTGAGGCTGTCCTCGAACCTGTAATCCTGCTGTCTCAGCCTCCCATGGACTAGGATTGCAGGTGTGCGCCACCACACTTGACTCCAAAAAGTTTATTTGATATTCAAAGCCTATAAAATTACCTCAAACTTGCACATTATGAGGTTATGGCTGCCTCACGTCTTCATGAAAGCTATATTTAGACATATTCAATTTAGTCGTCCTCCATAAATGAGAAGTTTTCCCTATATCTACATGATTTTAAAGATGTTTAAGGCCCCTTTCAATTCTAATATATCATTTCTTTTTTGTGTGTGTGGTACTGGGGATTGAACCCAGGGGCATTCTACCTTCTAGCTACACCTGCAGCCCTATTTTTTATTCTTTATTTTGAAACAGGGTCTTATTAAGTTGTGGAGGGCCTCACTAAATAGCTGAGGCTGGCTGCGAACCCAGATCCTCCTGTCTCAGCCTCCCAAGTACTGGGATTACAAGCGTGAGCCACAACGCCTGACTCTAATATATCATTTCATACCAAAGCCTACTTTTGCTTCAGATACAAGGTTTAGACAATTAACATAGTCAAAATTGTCTCTCGCTGTATTGGCTCTCACTGTGTATCTCTATTTTTAGGTTCCAAATAATAATATCTACTGAAACCCTGTGTTCCCACTTAACATGTGTTTTTTTTTTTAAATCCAGTTGGTATTAATGACAACTAGCTTATTTTTTCAAGTATGCCCTTGAGAATACTGATTTTTATGAGACTTAAGTAGCACAATTTCTTCAACGAGGTCCAAATTACTGAAATCTTTCACTATCAGACTATTTATGGGAATGCTAAGATGCAATCACACGTGCCCCGCCTGTTAATAGTCAACATCATTTGCCTTATCTCTGCCATAGTAAGTCCCAAACGAATATGGCACTTACAATGTATTTGTACAGCAAGCGCTATACAAATACCGAACATCCTCTCTTTAATCTTCAGCCTCATCTTCTGAATATTTTCTGTTCCAGACTTCCACCAAATAACTGAACCTTAAATATCAGTAGTGCGCCACACGTGAACCTAAACAGGGTTGAATTCAAACTACCCTCTGCTTTCCATATCTTTAGTAACCAATTCTTTAAAACAGCAAGCTGGTTCTAAAAGATAATGTTAAATCTATGTTTTAAATTGGTGTCATTTTTTATAACAAGAGGTTAGGGCTATGAGAAAGATGAGGCTGATTACAAATGTGTGGTTGATAAAAGTCCAAATTGTCTCCATTACATAGCATATTACAGAAATTCCTCCTGATGAAGCCACTTACTTTAATCATGTTCCGGGTGTTCAAGAGCGTTCAAGCAGAGAGCCAGTCTAAACTGGCCAAGGCTGGTGGAGGAACAGCTTGAATAGAGAGACTATTTTCTTCATTTTTATAGTCCAGGATTTATCACAGTGCCAGTGTGTAGTAGGCATGCAATAAATATTTGTTAGATGTGTCTCTATGCCTATGGATTCGTCTTCCCTATTTTTTTTTTTTCAGAAAAAGGCAAAGGTTTTAATTAACTTAAGAAAGGTGGGAATACAGGTTGGGGGTCATCTAAGAAAGGTGGGGATACAGGTTCGTCTTCCCTATTTTCACTCAAGACTATTTAAAATTGCGAAAGAAGGACATTGAAAGCCACCTTTGCTCAGGAGCTCACGTCACCAGCCAGTTCAGGTGCTGCACCTTGGTGCTTCAAAATCCAGGATTCAAATAAGTGACCAGAACTTCATTTTTCTCTCTTGATTTATTTCTTTTTAAAAAATTTTTATTGGTGCGTTGTAACTGTACATGACAGTGAGATTCATAGAGCGATACTTTCATGTATGCACATAACACTGTTTGGTCTGTTTCATTCCCATGCCTCCCTTTCTCTCCCCTCCTCCCTCCCCCAGTCCCCTTCCACTATTCTACTGGTCTCTGATCTCATTTCCATGGGGTCTCTTTTCTTTCCTTTTTTCTCTCTTGCTTCCATATATGAGCGAAAACATGCAGCTCTTGATTTTCTGAGTCTGGCAGATCTCACTTAGAAAGATGTTCTCCAGTTCTGTCCATTTTCCTGCAAATGACACAATTTTGTTCTTTATGGCTAAGACACCATTGTGTGTATATACCACATTTTCTTTATCCATTCATCTGTTTACGGATGCATAGGTTGGTTCCATAACTTGGCTACTATGAATTGTGCTGCTATACATAAGGATATGCATGTGTTATAGTATTCTAGTGTTAATTCTTTTGGAAAGATACTGAGGAGTGGTTTAGCTGAGTCATATGATGGTTCCATTCCTAGTCTTTTGAGAAACCTTCATTCTGATCTCTATAGTGGTTGTGGTTGTAGTGATTTACAATCCCACCAGTAGTGTATAAGAGTTCCTTTTATCCACATCTGCACCAGCATTCATTTATTATTATTTGTATTCTTGTTGATTGCCATTCTAACTGGAGTTAGATGAATTGACTTTTTATTGCCCTTTCTTCCTTTCTTCCTTCCTTCCTTCCTTCCTTCCTTCCTTCCTTCCTCTTTCCTTCTTTCTTTTTTGTACTGGGGACTGAACCCAGAGGCATTTTAACCTCTGAGCTACACCCCCATCACTTTTTATTTTTTTATATAACTAGAAGGAAAAAATATCCCTCTCAACCTCAGGCACAAGTTCTCTCTCTTTCTCTCTCTCTCTCTCCTCCTCTCTCTCCTCTTTGTATGGGGGGATTGAACCCAAGGACATTCTACCTGTGAGCTACACCCCCAGCCCTTTTTTTTTTTTTT
>PVJS01056382.1:0-12361 GCA_004027185.1 Glis glis | reverse complement strand
GGATCCGGGTTCGCGGCCAGCCTCAGCGCTCTCTCTCTCTCTCTCTCTCTCTCTCTTTCTCTCTCTCTCTACTTAGTGAGGCCCTCCGCAACTTTGTGAGACCCGGTTTCAAAATAGAGTATAAAAAATAGGGCCGGGGGTGTAGCGCAGAGGTAGAACGCCCCTGGGTTCAATCCCCGGTACCGCAAAAAACAAACAAAAAAACAAAAGAAACAAAGTGTCCCATAGATTTTGGTATGTTGTGTCTCTTTTTGTTTAATTCTAGGAATTTTTAAATTTCTCTCCTTATTTCTTTTCTCATCCAGTCCTCAGTCTAAAGTGTATCATTCAGTCTCTATGTATTTATGTAATTTCTTTTGGTCTTCCTGTTGTTTATTTCTACTTTCATTCCATTATGATCTGAAAAGATGCAGGGAATTATATGACTTTTTTGAATTTGCTGGTGTTTGCTTTGTGGCCTAGGATGTGGTCTATTTTGGAGAAGGTTTCATGAGCAGCTGAGAAGAATGTGTATTCAGCTGTTGTTGGTTGGAATATTCTGTATATGTCTATTAGGTTCATTTGGTTTATAGTGTTCTTTAGCTCTGAAGAGTATTTAATCATCTTTTGCCTGAAAGATTGATCTAGTGGTGTGAAGAGTGTGTTAAAGTCTTCCAATATTAATGTATTTGGGTCTGTTTGAGACCTAATGTCTCAAAGAGTTTGTTTTATAAAAGTGGGTGCACCCACATTGGGACATAAATATTTACTTTAATTACTTCTTCTTGTAAGATTGTTCCTTTTATTAATAAGAAGTGACCTACTTTGTCCCTTCTGATATGTTTCAGCTTAATGTCTGCTTTGTTGGATATGAACATTGGTATCCCTCGTTGTTTTCGGTCTCCATTTGCATGGTATATCTTTTTCTGTCCTTTATCCTTTAGCCTATGGATAATTTTGCCTGTAAAGTGAGTTTCTTGCAAGCAATATCTTGTTGGATTAAGTTCTTTAATCCACATTGCCAGTCTATGGGGGGTTTAGACCTTTGACATTCAGTGTTATTATTGAAAGATGATTTTTGTTTCCTGTCATTTTGAGTTATATTTTCTGCTTGATGTAGTGTTATTTCTCTGCTTCACTTAGTTGCTCATCTGGTGGAATTTGCTTTTTTTCTGGTTCTGGTATATACTTCTTTTTTCTTTTGTTTTCTTTCTTTTTTATTTTTTTGCGGTATCGGGGATTGAACCCAGGGGCATTCTACTTCCGAGCTACACCCCCGGCCGTATTTTTATCCTTTATTGAAAGCGGGTCTCACAAAGTTGCAGAGGCTGACTGCGAACCTGATCCTCCGGTCTCCGCCTCCCAAGTACTGGGATTACAAGCATGCGCCACCATGCCCATCTTGTGTTTTATTTCTTTAAATATTTTCTCTTGTGCCGGCTTGGTAGTCATGAATTCTTTTAGTTTCTGCTTGTCTTGGAAGGTTTTTATTTCTACATCCAATTTGAATGATATATTTTCTGGATATAGCAGTCTTGGTTGGAAGTTGTTTTCTTTCATGGTCTGGAATACATCATACCAGCCCCTTCTGGCTTTCATGACTTGGGCTGAGAAGTCTGGAGTGATTCTTATTGTTTTATGCCTGAATGTCACTGTTCTTTTGTTCTCGATACTTTTTTTTTTTTTTGCAGTACCGGGGATTGAGCCCAGGGGCGTTCTACCTCCGAGCTGTACCCCCGGCCCTATATTTTACTCTTTATTTTGAAATCGGGTCTCACGAAGTTGCGGAGGGCCTCACTAAGTAACTGAGGCTGGCCGTGAACCTGGATCCTCCGGTCTCTGCCTCCCAAGTACTGGGATTACAAGCGTGCGCCACCTCACCCGGCCTTGTTCTCGATACTTTTAAGATTCTTTCCTTGGCCTCTATGTTAGTCATTTTGGTTATTATGTAGCATGGAGAACTTCTTTGATCTTGTCTTGTTGGTGTTCTGAATGTCTCCTGTACATGGATGTCCAAGTTTTTTTTCTATGTTTGGGCTAATTCTCTGATATAATTTCTCTAAAGAGATTTCTAATACTCTTGGTTTATGCTTCTAGACCTTCTTCAATGCCCATTATCTATAAATTAGGTCATTTCATATTATTCTATATGTTTTGGTCGTGTTGTTGTATTGTCTTCTCTATATTGTTGACTATATGGCCAGTTTTGAATAAGCTGTCTTCCAAGAGTGAGACTCTATTTTCTATGTGGTCTAGTCTGCCAGAGGTGATTTATTTTGAGGTCTTTAATTCATTTATCGACTCTTTCATTTCACTGCCTCCTTTTGATTCAAAAGCCTCCTTTTGATTCTTCCTTAGGGCCTCAATTTCTCTATTCATATATTCTTACAATTCCTGTACACTCCCTCTGATTTCATTTCTGAGGCCTTTGATCATATTGAAAATCAAAATTCTGAATTCTCCTTCTGGCATTTTCTTCAGCTCAGTATTAGTGGTCTCCTTGTGTTTCCTCACTGGTCTTCATTCTCGTGTTTTCAGAGTTCTCAGGTTTCTATTTCTGTTGTCTTGGTATCCTCTTTGTGTGAGAGTCCTGTATCTATTTGTTATCCCTTTATAATAAGGCCTAGGCTGGGGGTATATCTTTGCCTCTATGAATTTGTCTCATGTAATCAAACAAGATTTAGTTCTTACTGCAGGAAAACAGGAGTCTTTGATTGGCTGCTGATCACCGTGCTCTCCAGGCCCAAACTCCTTAGGGCCAGAGACTAAGACTATGATGTTTCATTCAGAGTCTGCAACCTGCTGGTTGGGATTTAATGCCCCACAGACCCCACTGTTGCTCTGCTGGTTGTGAACCTGTGAAACTGCAGAGCACTGACCTCTGTGGACACTGGGCTTAAGATTACATAAGATTAATCAGGGTCAGAGATTACTGTGTTCTGAGCTTGTGGCCTGGCTGGCTGAGCTTTATGTCCCAGGGATACCACCGCTGATCTCCTGGTTAATATCATGTGGAGCACTGTTAGTCACTGGCATGCATGCATGCCAGGTCCAAACTCTGCTGGCGGAGAGTGTTGAATACCCAGCATGTAGGTATGATCTCATGAACCCTTGATGGCCCCTGTCCTCCCTGCTTTCAGGGCCCAAGCTCTGGCAGGGAAAGATTGTGCTGTTCTGAGTCTGGGGCTTAGGTGGCTCAGTTATTTAGTCCCAGGGACACTGCTGCTGCTCTGGGCAGCTGCAATCACATGAGACCTTGTTTGTGTCTGGCCTTGGTGCTTGTAGCACCCAAATACTGCCGGGTGGGAGTTTATAGCACAGTTGGCTAGTTATTTCAACTCACAGACACCATGGCTGGCAGTCCTGTGGTGAGTGCTGGAGACCCTGCAGGGGCGCGGCAAACTGCTAATCCTAGTTCCCTCCCACCCAAATATCCCTAGGGACTTTCTGCTAATTCACATTTCTGCTATGTCTGACTGTAGCCCTTTCCCCCACCTCTGAGGGCTGATTTGCAAACTCATAACTCCATATGTTTGTTTGTTCGCACTCAAGTCCCTATAGCCATGCAGGCCCCGCTGGGACACTTTGTAAACTCATGGTCTTGACGAGTAACACTCAGTTCACTGCAGGCAGAGATGAGTTCAGCTGTAACCACAAGATTTTGCTGGGTGATTTGCCTAGTTGGTCTGTAGATTCACAGTGTTCTTGATGAGGTGGAGCTGCAGGATGATGAGTTCAGCTGTAGCTGCAGGATTTTGCTGGGCGGCCTTGCTGGGGAGTCAAGTCTTGAGGTATTCGAGCATGGAGAGAAGAGTGTGATTGCTTTTGACAATAGTTTTCTGCAGTCACTGGCTTGAAAAGACTCTGCTTCTTCTTTGCTGGAGTTGGTCTCTGGGAGCCGCCGGTTCCAGCAGCCACCAGCCCCGTGTGGACTCACCAAGATGGTGCTGCTGCCACTCTCTGCTCACCAGGTGAGATGCGTGGAGCTCTCTTCAGTCCTCTGTTTTCTGTGCTGCATCCAATTCCACTGAGTTCTGACTTTCTTCTGTTGAGTTCTTACTGCTTTTCTTCTCTTGCTAAGAAGCAGTCTTCCCGCTGGTTGAGTTCTGAGTCCCAGAGCACCTGAAACACACTGTGTCCCCCTATTCCACCATCTTTAATCCTCCTTGTTGGAGTAACTTTTAAAAGCAATTTTATTTCATAAGGTTATCTGTTGGGGCCCCTCGTAAAGGGGCCGGGACTGAAGAATGGAGGGCAATGAAAAGAAGAAAGGAGAGAAGGACATGGGGGACCTGTGGCTGTCAGGCACACAAGTGTTTATTGTAAGTTTAAGATACTATTTTATAGTCACTAAATCATGTGATCCCAGCCCCAAGAACAGCATACATAGCATTCCAACATTAGCCCAGGGTTCAGGCAAACACCCTCCTCTCAGCAAAGCAGACTAACCTAACCCAAATATTAACTAAGGCAGAATACTGCAGGGGAAAACAGGCTTTCGGCATAACTAGAAATAACACACAACAGCAGGAAGAATTAATCTGCTTGACTGCTCAGAATGGGGAAGTAGGGTGGCCATGCCAGGCACAAATAGTCACAGGACCGAGTCTGAGTTCTGCAGGTCTTGTCCCCAGAGCAGCTTGCCACCCTGTAGGCATTCCTGGCTTGCCAGGGCTTCAGGACACCTGGTCACACCATCCCTTGGCATGTGGTCGCCTCAAGGCGTGCGCCTGCTGGCTGAACTCCTACAGTTATCTTTGGCTCCACCTGATTGCATTTGTGTACAGAAGGTCATACATGCACCCCACACAAGTGGGTTGGTCAAATCAATGATTTTTTAAAAATTTTCCTTAAGTATGAAGAGACTAGTAAAAATCAAGGAAACATGGTAACAAACTCCTTGCCAGTTAGCTCAAAAAAGTTTTGACTGCTAATTAAATTGAAGCCTCATGCATTCAAATTTTGTGAAAGATCTCTTGGCAAGGCTACTGAATCAAAGTCATTTTAGGCATTTTTTCCTAGAGTCCTAGCATACTGCTCAATTTAAAAAGGAGTTTAAGTAGGGCTGTGGACTTTATACTCCTTCTTTTGGATAGGAGACCATCCTGAAAAAATGACCCGTGAATCAAGAAAATTTATGGAATTTGGATGGCAAAAAATGGATGCAAAGAAATCCTCAAAACAAACCCAAAGTTTGCATTGTGTGTTTGATCTAACTTGCTGCCCTTTAAAAGAATTTAGAGGCCGAGCGTGGTGGCGCACGCTTGTAATCCCAGTACTTTGGGAGGCAGACACCGGAGGATCCGGGTTTGCGGCCAGACTCAGCTCTCTCTCTCTCTCTCTCTCTCTCTCTCTCTCTCTCTACTTAGTGAGGCCCTCCACAACTTCGTGAGACCCAGTTTCAAAATAAAGTATAAAAAATAGGGCCGGGGGTGTAGCGCGGAGGTAGAACGCCCCTGGGTTCAATCCCCAGTACCGCAAAAAAAAAAAAAAAAGAATTTAGAGGATATAAAAAGTTGCATGTGTCTTAATTTTAGGAAAATAAATTAGAGTTAAAATCAAATATTTTTGCCTTCCAACTGGAAGGTACTCTCAGGGATATAGGGAATCAATGCTAAAATAAGCAATTTGTTTTAAGAATGTTTAGAGTGAAATAGAAGACTTGAGCTGTCTTCTAAAAGATAATGCACAAGGGCTGTAGAGACCCCAGTTTATGCCTTAGGCTCTAACGAGAGCCAAGAAAATTTGGGGAGATGCCCTCAAATAGTGCTCAGTAAGTGTGCTCTTGAATACCTGCTATGAGCAGTTTCTTTTCTTTAGTTTTCATTCCTCAAAAACTAGTAGTTCAGCTTTAGAGATAAAGTATTTTTGAAACCTAAGACCAGTGAAGGAAATGGCTTGCTTTGATGCTCTGGGTGATGTGAGGCCTCTCTACGAGCTTGCCTGGTTGCTACAATATGGGCCAGGGAAAAAAGATCTTTGGATGCTTCTGGGTGTTCCTTTCCAATTTTTCTTAATGGGCTATAGTGTTCAGGAGAGAGCTTTGAAAAGGTTATGGGCATTTTTTGCTTGAGATCTTAAAGGTACATTCAAGTATTCAATTGCTCCTGCTATGAATTCAACGTAATGTGATGAGCTTGTACAGGCTCTTAGTGTGCGCAAGTCATCATGCTAGACAATGGGACAGATTATAATAACATCTAACATTTATTTAGCTATTATTATTGGATGTCAGGTACTATTCTCAGCAATTTCCATATGGAACATTGTATTGAACAAGCATGATTTATGGGCTGTGATGAATAATTTTACTTCTGTCTCCTGCCACTCCTTTCATTTTATTCAGTGGGTGCTAGTTCTTCATGCTTCCAAGTGAAAACCTGGGCACGCCCCACAACGTCTCTGGTTTCTTCTAGGTCTCAATTTAATAATTAGAATATCTAGTCCTAATAGTCAAAACTCCTACTCTTGATTTTTTTTTTTTTTGCGGTACTGGGATTGAACCAGGGGCGTTCTACCTCTGCGCTACACCCCCGGCCCTATTTTTTATACTTTATTTTGAAACCGGGTCTCACGAAGTTGCGGAGGGCCTCACTAAGTAGAGAGAGAGAGAGACAGGGAGAGAGAGAGAGAGAGAGAGAGAGCCAGGGAGAGAGAGAGCGAGCTGAGTCTGGCCACGAACCCGGATCCTCTGGTCTCCGCCTCCCAAAGTACTGGGATTTCAAGCGTGAGCCACCAGGCAGGGCTCCTACTCTTGATTTTAAAGGAAGGCTTTTTCCTCTCCCAGATGAGGCTTGCTATAGGCAGAATGGGTGTGGCTAGATCTTCCCTCTTGCCCCTTTGGAGCTGGGAGGGAAAGCTAAGGGGACCACTGAAGTTCTTATTCATGATCTTCATAATCTGGGCTGGCATTCTCTCTGAATCTGGCTTTTTCGTTTTTTTTTTTTAATTCATTTGCTGGGATTTCCCTGTTGCTGTTCTTGGCTTGCTCTCAGCTCCTTCCTCTGTCCCTGGAAATCCATAGTTTACTTCCAGCATTTTCTGCTGCTGCCCCTTGTCCTGACAAGCAGCCATCTTGACAGAACCCACCCAATCCTCCCTCCTGCATCCTTTGGCCAAACATGGACTGAAACTTCCTATGAACAAATAAATCTTCCTTCCTCTAAGTCAGGGTTATCGGGTATTTTGGTTTACAGTGGTGAGAATGCTGACTGAAATTCTCTTTCTCTCTCTTCTTGGTGTATAGAAACTGCCTAGAGCTAACATGCTTACACTGTTAGAAAGATACAGGGGCCTGGCCTATAGCAAGAGTTTAACAGTTGGCCTATTGAACAACAATGGATTTTTTATTTTTTATTATTTTGGTACTGGGGATTGAACACAGGGGTGTTCTACCTCTGGTATGAGCCATACTCTGAGCCCATTTCATTTTTTATTTTGAAACGGTCTTGTTAAATTGCTGAGGGTCTCTCTAAGTTTCTGAGACTGGCCTTGAACCTGCAATCCTCCTTTCTCAGCTTCCCAAGTACTGGCATTACAGGCGTGCACCACCATGCCCTGCAAGCAGCAATAGTTTTTGTATGCATCTCTTGGGGAGAGCAAAATGTGTTCATACTGGCACCATATTGAGCATCAAAGGTGGATGGTCAGTGGGGATAACATAGTTGTTAGGAAATGGCATGATCTTATGACTTGCTCTTTCCATCCTTTGTAGCCATAAGACATACTCTTATTTATTCCACTTAAAAATCACATACAATCATGTGTCACATAACCATAGGGATACATTTTTAGAAAAGCACTATTAAGTCATTTGTCATTGTGCTAACTTCATAGAGTGTACTTATACAAACTAAGATGGCATGGCTGTAGTTAATTTATTCTCTTTATCTTTAATATGTCTCTCTCTCTTTTTTTTGTGGAACTGGGGATTGAAACTAGGGGCATTCTGCCTCCGAGCTCCACCTGCAGCCCTATTTTATTCTTTAAATTGAAACAGGATCTCACTAAGTAGCTGAGGCTGGCCACAAACCTGTGATCCTCCTATCTCAGCCTCCCAGGTACTGAAATTACAAGTGTGTGCCACCCACCACGCCCGGCTAATGTGTCTCTTTTAACATCTGTGTTAGTCCATTTTGCTGAGGTAGGCTAACTTTAGAAAGAGAAGAGGTTTATTTAGCTCACAGTTTTGGAAGCTAAAAGTCAAAGCACCATGGTGCAGACTCTTGCAAGAGCTCTGTGGCAGATGAAAGAGTGCATGTAGAAGAAGGATCATATCTTGAAATAGGAAGCCAGAGAGAGACTGGGTCCCACAGTCCCTTCTGAGGGAAGGCCCTCGATTGACTTAAGGACCTTCCACTAGTTTCCACCTCTTAAAGGTTCCACATCACTTCTATCCTGCTAAGCTGGGGACCAGGTTTCTAATACAGAAACCCTAGGTACAAATCATATCCAAACCATAGCAACCTGCCTTACTACTACCAAAATCTCAGTTCCTGTTCAAGAGGCCAGATCAGACAATTGTGGACAAGTCTTTGGAAGAAGGAAAAAGAAATTGTATTGATTTGCTAGCAAATGGGAAATTCAGTGAAAAGGGGTTAAAAATAGCTGATTTTCCAAAGTTTAGAAGAGAAGAATGGCCTTATAAAGGCTTAGAACTATAAGGCTTAGAACTCCAAGGACAAACATCCAGGTGTTTATGAGAAAACATAATTCATGTCCAAATGGTAACCTAGAGATAAGTTCCTGAGACCTATTGGCACTAATTCTTCATTTCTGCAGTCAGTACCGCAAAAAAAAAAAAAACCTTAATTGTTAAGAGGGGGAGCAGAAGATAAGGGATGAGGAAAAGAAAAAAAGATATTAGTTTTAAAATAAGCCATTTGCAGCCGGGCGTGGTGGCGCACGCTTGTAATCCCAGTACTTTGGGAGGCGGAGACCGGAGGATCCGGGTTCGCGGCCAACCTCAGCACGCATGCGCGCGCGCGCTCGATCTCTCTCTCTCTCTCTCTCTCTCTTTCTCTCTCTCTCTCTCTACCTAGCGAGGCCCTCAGCAACTTTGTGAGACCCGGTTTCAAAAATAAAGCATAAAAAATAGGGCCGGGGGTGTAGCGCGGAGGTAGAACGCCCCTGCGTTCAATCCCCGGTACCGCAAAAAAAAAAAAAAAGCCATTTGCTAGAGTGGTCACAAGCTCATAATCAATCTATGAAATGGATCTGTTAACTATTTGCTTTTCTTGTCTTCAAGTCGTTATAGTCTTTTTTCTTTTATCAACATTATTATTAATATTATTATTATTAGTGGTGCTGGGGGTTGAACCTAGGGCTTTGTGAATACTATGCAAGATCTCTACCCCTGAACTACATCCCCTGCTCTGGTCTAGTTCTGTTTTAATATGCTGTATCTTCTTTACCAGGAGCCTCAGTCAAAACTTCCATTTTAATATTCTGTTACACATATATTATACCAATGATCCTCACAACAACCCTATGAGGTTGGGACTATTATCATCTCCATTTTATGAACAAGCAAATTGAGGCATAGAGAGATTTAGTAACTTTTTTTTGGGGGGGGGTACTAGGGATTGAACCCATGGACATTCTACCGCCAAGTTACACCCCCAGCCCTATTTATTTATTTATTGCAGTACTGGGGATTGAACCTAGGAGCATTCTACTTCTGAGCTACTCCCCCCACCTAATTTATTTATTTATTTTTTGAAACAGGGTCTTGCTAGGTTGCTGAGATTTTTGCTATATTGCTGAGGCTGTCCTCAAACCTGTGATCCTCCTGTCTCAGCCTCCCAAGTACCGGGATTACAGGAATTTGCCACCATACCCCGCCCCCTTCCCTTTTAAAAATTTTTTGTTTTGAAACAGGGTTTCGCTAGGTTGCCGAGAGCCTTGCTACATTGCTGGAGCTGTCCTCGAGCCTGTGATCCTCCTGTCTCAGCCTCCCAAGTCCTGGGATTTTGGGCTTGTGCCACAACTCCTAGAGAGATTTAATAACTTGTTCACCACTACCTAGTGGTAGAGCTGGGATTGAAACCTGAGGCAGTGTGGCTGCAGAGTCCCTGCCATCAAGGAACTGTCATTCTCCCTGGAAGGAGGGGACCTGATAAAGGCTCAAATGAAAGTATAAGACAAAAGAAGATCAGGTACCATAAGAGAATCGCACAGTAAGTGCCTGTGGGATATGGAGGAGAGAGAGCACATGCTATCTGGAGGAAATCAGAAAAGGACTCCTGAGAAGTGATAGTCGAAGTGTATCTTGTGAGATAAGGTTTTCTGACAGGAGGAGTCAGGAGCTAGAAATGAAGGATTACAAAGAGATTGCATCCATCTTTCAGAAACCCCTTCACTTGAATCTCTAAACACTTCAAACCTAACATGACTTATGATGGGATTCACTTGAACTGCCTGATTTTTCAAAGCATCCTTTTTCCATAGTTTATCTTATGAGGGATAGGTGTTTTGTCGCTGACTTGGAGTCGTTGTCTACTACCTGCTAAAGCCTAGCTGGCACACTGCCACTTGAGAAGTGTTCTGATTGGCACCCAGTCTCTCACAGGGCATACTCCTGTCTCCTCTGAATGCTTTGTAGATGGGCGCAATGTTACATGTGAGTCAGGCATGGTGCACACCTGTAATCCCAGTACTTGGGAGGCTGAGACAGGAGGATCGTAGGTTCAAAGCCAACCTTGGCAATTTAGCGAGGCTCTCAGCAATCTAGCGAGACCCTATTTCCAAATAAGAAATAAAATTGGGCTGGGGTGTAACTCAGAGGTTGTTATAGTTAGATATAAAATGTCCCCTAAAGAGCTCATTTATCAATATTCAGGGTTAATATAGTAGAGTCATGAGGTTTGTAATCCCAACAGTGGATAAATCCATTGTAATGGGTTTACCTGGGTGGTACCTGGTAGGTTGGTAGGGTGTGGCTGGAGGAGGTGTCCCTGGGGGTGTGGCCTTGGAGATTATATATATGAGTCCTCTTCCACCTGATCTCTCTCTTGCTTCTGGTCTTTGTGATGTGAGCACAACCCATGTGCTCTCCCTCTGTCTGCCTCCACCACTGTGCCCTGAGATCTCACCTGGACTGGGTCCGAAATCATAAGAAAATAAATCTTCTTTCTTCTAAGGTACTTGGTTAATCATTTAGATTATAGCTGTAAGAATGTTGATGGATACAGAAGTATAATGCCTCTGGGTTCAAATCCCCATACCACAATAAAAAAAGTTACACCAGGATTAATTTTTGTTCTTTAGAAGTGAGCTGTGTATGTATTGATTAAGCTCAACTATTTGATTGTTGTTTATTGTTATCTCCATCCAAATGTCAACACACCTTTGAAGCACAATCAGGCAGCAGTGGCAGACTTGGGTGCCTCTAGGGGAGAGGCACAGGAAATGTGGCAGATAAAGAGGAGTCGTGCCTTCCTTCTCTGACGAAGAAACATTACAGCACTAGCCAGTTATCATCATGTGGGATGGGGGTCCAGTGTAGTCAGCATTTCTGATGGTTTCAAGAGACCTATGGAATATGAATGGTTATCTGAAATGTCCCTAATTTTTATTCTTAATTTTTGGTGCTAGGGATTGAAACTTCTGCCTTGGTTAGCATGTGCTCTACCACTGAACTAGATCCTAACCCCCTGAAACTTCCCTATTTTTTTTTTTTATGGTGCTAATGATTGAGCCCAGGGGCATTCTACCACCAAGCTACACCTCCCAGCCCTATTTTATTTTTAATTTAGAAACAGGGTCTCACTAAGTTTCTGAGAGCCTTGCTGAGGCAGGCCTTGAACCTGCGATCCTCCTGTTTTAGCCTCCCAAATACTGGGATTGCAGGCATATTCCACCACACCCGGCTATACTTTCCTTTTTTTTTTGTTCGGTACTGGGGATTGAACCCAGGGGATTCTACCTCTGAGCTGTTGAAGACAGGTGCCATAACCGAGTTGTTGCAAAAACCAGAGAGACGAGAGAAGTTTTAAAAGCAAATTAGAAGCCTTTAATACCGGCCGGGACAGAGACTCAGGTCTCAAATCAGACCTCTGAGTTACTCCGTGCCCTTCTCTAGGGAGCAGGGGTTTTATAAGGAAAAGAAAACAGGTACAGATGGCTCCGTGTAAGCAGTCACGTACAAGTCCTCTTCAAGATAAGCAAGCAAGATACCGGGATGCAGCAAAGCAATTACTTTAGGAATGTTAATGGCCACTGATAGGCACAGCAGACCCGGATTTAGGGGCAGGTCTGTACAACCCGGTTGGCAGGAGTTTACAACCAGATTTACAACCGACCGATAAGTTAACCCTATTTGAGGCTATAACTTAACTTTGTCATACTTTTACTTTTTTTTTTTTTTGGAGGTTTCCACAGA
>PVJS01056381.1:0-12359 GCA_004027185.1 Glis glis | reverse complement strand
TGGCGCACGCTTGTAATCCCAGTACTTTTGGAGGCAGAGACCAGAGGATCCGGGTTCGCGGCCAGCCTCAGCTCTCTCGCTCTCTCTCTCCCTGTCTCTCTCTCTCTTTCTCTCCTAAGAGAGGCCCTCCGCAACTTCGTGAGACCCGGTTTCAAAATAAAGTATAAAAAATAGGGTCGGGGGCGTAGCGCAGAGGTAGAACGTCCCTGCGTTCAACCCCCGGTACCGCAAAAAAAAAAAATAAAAACATTTATTTGTTCATTATTTTATCTGTTAAGATAACACAAGTCACTTAAGACCATTCTCTTTTTTTCAGCTTTATTGAAGTATAATTGATAAATATAATTTGTATAACTAGGGTGTACAATGTGATGTTCTGATGTGAAGTGATTACTAATTAATATATTCATCCCCTTATATAGTGAACTTTTTTGTGTGTGGTAAGAATACTTGATATCTACTCTTTTCCCAAAATTCAATTGTATAATACATCATTAATGACTACAGTCACCATGCTGTGCATTAGGTCTCCAGAACTTAGACTTCTAATTGAAAGTTTGTCCATTTTGACCACTATTTACCTTTTTCCCTCACCCCAGCGCCTGGAAACCAACCTTTGACTCTATTACTGTGAGTTTAACTCTGTGTGTGTGTGCATGTATAGATTCCACTTGTGAGTGAGATTATGCAGGCTTTCCTCTTCTGTGTCTGGCTTTGTCACTCAGCATAAAGTTCTCTAGTTTCATCCATGTTTTGGCAATTGGCAGAAAATCTTTCCTTTTAAGGTCAAATAATATTTATATATGTGTATTTATATGTGTGTGTATCATGTAGTATACATACTGCATGTATAATATACATAGCACATTTTCTTTATATATTATATATGAATATATAGTGCATATACAGCACATTTTCTCTATCTATCCATCTGTTGGTAAATACTTAGTCTTTGTTCCACACCTTTGGTATTGTGAATAATGCTGCAGTGACCATGGAAGTACAGAAATCTCTTCGAGATACTCCTTTTATTTTCTTTGCCTTTATACCCAGAAGTGGGGTTTTTGGATCACATGGTAGTTCCTTCTTCACAAAATTTTGAGGAAATTCTGACCCCCAATTATCTAACAAAGAATTCAAAGTAATTCTTCTAAAGAAGCTCAGTGAGCAACAAGAAAAAATGATTGCAACTTAACCAAATTATGAAGGCAACACAAGAACATAACAGAAGAAAAATTTTTTAAAAAAAGAGAATATAAAGCCGGGCATGGTGGCGCACGCTTGTAATCCCAGTACTTGGGAGGATAAGACCGGAGGATCAGGGTTCGTGGCCAGCCTCAGCTACTTAGTGAGGCCCTCTGCAACTTAGTGAGTCCCTGTTTCAAAATAAAGAATAAAAAAAAGTAGGGCTAGGGGTGTAACTCAGAGGTAGAATGCCACTGGGTTCAATCCCCAGTACCAAAAAAAAAAAAAAAAAGAGAGAGAGAGAGAGAGAGAATATAAAAGAAAAGAGAACAGAGATCTTAAAATTGAAGAATACAGGGAAATGAAAATTTGGATTTGAAAATTTTTCATTTGACTAGTTTGGTTTAGATAGTCACTTTAGTATAGTTGAATTTAAAATGTATTTTTGCCTTAACTGTATTGTTGGATAGTATTTGTGAAATTATAACTTTATAAAAAGTAATGACAGGAAAAATAAACTTTTGACAAGTACATGTGTTTAAAATTTTCTAATGTGTAAACATAAAACAATAAATGTTAAAATAGCATGCGCATATTTTAAAAAAGATAAACACAAGATGATATAATTTTCCTATGGCTTTTATTCCTGATAGCCCTTTTTAAACATCTTTGGCATATATTTCACTGGAGTTTCAAAAAAAATCACAGAAAGCAGAAACTATCTTAGCGATTTAAAGCAAAAAACAAACATTTTTTGTCATAAGACAAAATAAGGCTCTTTTTGGCACTGTGGATTGAATCCAGGAGTGTTTTACCTCTGAGCTTCAGCCCCAACTCTTTTTATTTTTTATTTTTAATCAGCATCTCACTAAATTGCATCTCACTAACTGACCTGGAACCTGTGATCTAGAATCTCAGTCTCCAAGGACCAGGATTAGAGCTGTGTGCCGCTGCTCCCGGCTAAGACTGGGGATGACCTCTGAAACCACAGTACAAACCACCGTCAGGCAGGTCGCTCCTTCAAGCACAGTAATCAAAAAGGTGCAGACTCAGGAAGCTGCTGCCACAGTTGCTCACTATGAACTACCTTATGATGTGAGACTCTAATGCACCAATATACGTATATATGTAAAACAAATAAATAACCAAGCAGCAAACTCCACATTCAGGGTGAGAGAGGCCCAATTGTCACAGCACAGCCAGAGCAGATAGCTGCAGAACCAGGCTGCCTCTTCCATGGCCAGTGCCAGCAAAATGGGCACTTTGGATCTTTCCCCACCCCACCACAATTAGTCCTGAATTACATTCACACAGGATCCTGTGCATCTGATTGAAAGGATCTAAATTACACCCAGGAGCTTAACTGCAAGGGAGTCTGAGAAATAGGTTTTGCTCTCCAGCATGTGCAGTAAGTGTATTAAAAGAAGCTGGAATAGTAGTGGAGCAATTCAATACCACATTCACAAATTCCCCACAGTGAGAATTCACTGATCTTTGTGTGTGTGTGTGTGTGATACTGGGGA
This sequence comes from Glis glis, assembly GCA_004027185.1. Taxonomy (NCBI): domain Eukaryota; kingdom Metazoa; phylum Chordata; class Mammalia; order Rodentia; family Gliridae; genus Glis; species Glis glis. Next base: position 9,651 of record PVJS01056381.1, on the reverse strand, counting down.
TTGAACCCAGAGGCATTCTACCTCTGAGCTACACCCCCAGCCCTATTTTTTATTCTTTATTTTGAAACAGGGTCTCACTAAGTTGCAGAGGCCTCACTAAGTAGCTGAGGCTGGCTGCAAACCTATGATCTCCTGTCTCAGCCTCCCAAGTACTGGGATTACAAGCATGCGCCACCACGCCCGGCTTACACTGATCTTTCAAGGGAGTTTTTCATTAAAAACAAAAAAATGTTGTCACTTCCCAAATCCAGCAGATTTTTTAATATGTAGATTTAAAATAGTTTATGTAATGACTACTCTATCTAGCACTTATAGTCTCAGATTTCTTTGATTGTTATTTGGAACAATACTGAATAATTTGCATTTGGCTTTGTCATATAGAAGCATGCTTTGTTTTTGAAGAATACCTCCTCAGAGTAGCATTGCTTTTTGGAAATTCACAGGTTCAAATCAATTCCATTTTTATAAAAGGTGTACCAAATATAATTCCCTCAACCATTTTGTACAAAGTTGTATATTTTGAAACATACAATGAGAAGAACAATACAATTGCAAATATATAAGGGACATTTAGGTGCTCCGTGTTTTACCAGATTTAAGATGTAATCTTAAATTTCCAGAACGTAAGCTACTTAAGATGATTGAGGGCAAGTGGATGAGTTTACGACATTCCTTCCCGCCCAGATAGTCATTGTTGGTTAGTGGCAAAGCGACTCCTCGTACTATTTTGTCCTTTCCCGTTCTTCATAATTTCGAGTAAATTGTTGATCAAGGCAGCCCCTGACTACAATTCAGGCTTGAGATTATGATGCACATTGTCACAAAGATGTCCCCATTCCCTGATCATTTTTATTTTTTAATTCAAGTAGCACTGTGTGACCAATACAGGCCCATTGGTTTTGATAATGGGAGAAAAACAAACAAACAAACAAACACTCATTCTTCATGAGATTGTCACTGGTATAGACCACTTTCATGTTAAGCTTCTGCAGCATATATTTCTGCCTACATAGAAATAAATTGCTAGATGTTAAATATCCGAGCAGTAGAAAAAAATGACGTTAGAGAAAGAGAAATAGTATGTGATTTAAACCCCTGGATCTATTTGTTAGTAAGGCTGAAATATTTTATTTACTTTCATTTACATAGTTTTTGCTCTTTTTCTTCATTCATTTATTCCTTCTGTCATTCCTCACCACCTCCTATTTATGGGTTTGAAGTGAATTAAATTGTGTTTTTGTCACTTGACTTGTTTTAGTCAATTGAGAGAGAATAACAAAAGAATCATAATTAATACATGTCCCAGGATAGCCGAACTGGAAACAGAACTCAGTCACAAAGCTGAGACTCTTACAGAGCCCAGCAGACATTCAAAAATGTGTTTACTATAGACAACAGAGTAGGTTTTTATCAAGGAGTAGGTTATCCTGCCACACACACAGACTCATTCTTGTTATGCAAGAAGCAAAGGATAGAGTTTAGGACTTTCACCTCAAGTCTGAAATGGGAGGCATTACACTAGCCTCTACTCTATCATTGTCTTTTAAGGAGAGATCTTCACAAATCACATGTGTGAATTAATAAAAACTGTCAGGCCTAACTTACAGTGTTATTCCAATCATCCCTGTCAAAATGCTTCAGCACTTATACCTGATTTCAAGTGTTTTCAATCACTTTCTCCCCACAGGCTTTTCCTCTTAAACATAATTGTGTGCAGGTTTTTTGCATCTTAAATTATATATGTATGCTCCAGACTTTCATTTTGGTTAGACAGTATTCTATATATTTGAAGCAAATATGAGGTTGAACTTAAATAACCATACTGTATAAAAATACATGAAAATACATCTTCTTCAAAACATTAATCATCTGATAAGACAGAATGGAAACAGTAGGTCAAACATGAGTGAAGATATAATGCAAAAAGTGAATGGTATTTTTTTCCTCGGAGCATTTAGGCGAACCTCAGCTTTGTGCTCCACTTGGGAACAGGGGACAGAGACACAGATCAGAGTCTGAACCAGATTAAGATCCAATAGTGTCAGCAAAAATGGCAGGACACGTATCTCTGAACTTGCTTCTCTTCCTTAAAGCAATGGAATTTAAATTCTAGAAATTAACCAACGATTCATGCTATCCAGGAGGTTAATTTTTCAAGAAAATAAAAAAGGCTTAATCTCCCTAAGAACCATTAGCTTTCTGATGCTTTACCCTTCCCTCTTGTCATCGAACTGTTTCTGTGGTTGTCTTGAAAAGCAACAACCACAACCGTGGTAAATCCAAGCAGCCTAGAAGCCAAAAGTGCTGGCAAAACTGAGCGAGCTCTCCATCTTGTCTCTCTCCCAGAGAAATGTCATTATTTGACAAGTCTCATGGAGCCCTAGAAGACCTCATTTTCATTAGAAATATTCTCTCTCTCTCTTTTTTTTTTTCTTGTAGTACTCCCCAGTACTACAGAACTCATGGGTGTTCTACCTCTGAGCTACACAATACACTCCCAGCCCTATTTTATTCTTTTTATTTTGAAACAGAGTCACACCAACTCACTAAGTTGCTGAGGCTGGCTTCCAATCCATGATCCCCCTGCCTCAGCCTCCCAAGTATTGAGATTACAGGCATGTACCACTATGTCCAGCGAGGAAGGTTCTCTTTATATGATGACTCAAAACTCATGCAGTATGAAAAAAAGTTTTTGATGGGATTGTTGATCAAAATCAATTAAAGGCAATTTTTTTTAACTTTGCAGCTACATGAAGCATTGGAAAACAATTGGGGTTATTATCAAAAGTACAAAAAAAAAAATAGCAAGTGCTGGTAAGAGTGGAAGCATTGGAACTCTCATTGCCAGAAGGAAATTAAAAGAATAAACCATGGTAGGAACCAGTTTGGCAGCTCCCCAAGTAAAATCTCAAATTTACAGGAGTGCAATATGGTAAAATGACTCTTTTACTTTTCAGTATCTAGTAATGTTGAAGAATTTTACACCTAAATCCAAAATCATAATTGTGGTCTAAAATCTTTGTTTATATCACCATCTAAAGAGTTTTACAAAATTAGATAACCATACAACCATTTTATATTAATGCCAAATTTTCAGTATTTTAAGTATTTATATATTTTTAATATAAATTTCAGCCTGGTGTGGTGGTGCACAGCTGTAATCTTGGTACTTGGGAGGCTGAGGCAGGAGGATCTCAGATTCAAGGACAGTCTTAGTAATGTAGCGAGACTCTCAGCAAACTAGCAATATTTGCTACATGGCTAGCCAGAGCACAAGCAACTCCATTTTGTGAAGGCTTTTTACGTACTAGAAAAATCCCTTTCTCTCTTACTGGAACTTCTTGCTTGGCATAGACAGCAAGGGACCTTTAGATAACTCCTTTTCCACTGCAGGGACCCCCTACTTTCCCACCTTAAGAATTACCCACCAGAATTTTGAATTTCCCTCCTGATTAACCTATATAAACCTTCAACCTGTAAATGGACATGGGCTCCATCCTTTCCTGGAGAGCCCCTTCTGCAGGTTTTATCTCAATAAAGCCTGTTCTGCTATAGAGCCATCTCCCTCTCTCCCTTCCCTCCCCTGAGCCTTTCAAGACCTTGTTTCAAAACAAAGAAAAACAAAAAGGGCTGGGGGTGTAGCTCGGAGGTAGAATGCTCCTGGATTCAATCCCAAGCACCACAAACACAAAAAGATAATAATAAATATATATGTATATATATGAATTTCTACTATTTATTCATATTGAAATTTATAATGAAAATTATTGTGAGATTTTAAGACATATTTTGCTTTGCTTCTCCCTGAGTTATGCCTTAATGAAATCACTCTGGCTGTCACGTGCAATAACTGAGCTATGTACGATGGAGCATTGTAAAGAGTTCAAAACAAAAACAAATCATTCCCTCTTAAAACACTATAATTAAGTTTGTATTTGAAATGTTTAATAAGTATGAATGACAGAAATTGTATCAAATTATGTCAGAATCATTTATACTTTAGGAAATCCCTTTTATGAATAAATTCTAAGAAGTTATTTCTTGATAAATGTTCTAAGCATAGATATCAACAATCTTAAAAAGTAGATGTTGGAGTGATTTTGGAAATAGTTGCCACACACACTGAGAATGTACTCTAAAGCAAATGTAGAGAAAACATTTATGGGTAGCCTAATATTTGAAACTGTTTTATAATTGCGTGATTCGCTTTAGAAATTTAATAAAGAAGGAGAAGACTTCTGGTTGTTACTAAGTTGACTTCATTCTGATGACAGGCCAGGTTCATTTCCTTCCTGCTTTTAGTAGTTTCAAGGAGTGGGCTCTGTCACAAAGCTGCATGGCTCCGTGGCTGTCTGGATAGACTCTTCCTTTTCCCTTGAGTGAGTACAGCTAGAAGGGACTGGGTTCTTCCTGGAACCTTTGATGGATCCCCAGTTCAGCTAAGTAGACTCCCCTGTGGAGTGAGAACTTAGGGTATCTTGAAGTTATGCTGTTTCTCTGCTTGAAAGTATTCTTCTAAACCCTATTTTATACTTTGTACCACTTGTGGTGTTCATGTTTCTAAGGAAAAACACGCTTCTGAAGTCTTAGAAGAATTCTCTCTCTCTCATCTTTTATATTGAGAAATCTTACATTGCACAAAATTGCAACATTTAATTTCAATTCAGAGTACAACACTGAGTTATAAAGAGTCTGTTCTGAAAAAGCTCAGAGCAATTTATTTTTCACTGGATTAAAAGATGATCAAAGCCAAACAAGTGTCAAATTCTCTGAAGTTTAGTATTTTCTGGGCCATTGCAGAGGGGCAGGGAATTCTGATAAATAATTGGGAAGAAATTTAAGAGAAATCATAAACAATGTATACATGCATATCATCTTTTTTTATTTACTTAGAGCAAACATTTAGTGTTTACGTGTGAAAGTGTTCTGATAGACTTAGAAGCACAATGTTTATATTGTGTTTAACATATAATTATTTTTGCAACTCAATTAAAATGAATAAAATGGTTTATAGTCATATAACATTCAGCATTATACAAATCACAAAATTTAGCAAACCAAATGTTATAAAATTCTTTATAACATTTGATCTCCCCTAATTTTAGTCATTTTAAACTAACTTAAAAATACATTTCTATTTTCTTGAAATCATAGCTGTCACCTATCTGAAAAGCTATAATAGAGACTAATATTACAAATAGAAGAAATTTTCTTTAGTTGCAAAACCTATCAACTTTGTTCACTCTGGGCCTATATGGTATATCTGAAAAATATAAAATTAAAACAATGTAGGTAGATGTATATACTTTCTGGTGTGAGTGTGTCCAGAGCTGAGGTACAACTTTAAGGTAATTTGAAATAATCATTAATGTAGAAAATATAAATATGCATCAGGAAATCTACATCATATGTTAGCTACTATTGTCAGATCCCTGTGAACCCTTAATTTTAGAAGCCAAAGAAGTATAAAGTATCAAAATCTCAATTTCTCTTCTTAACCAATAGTAAAAGTTCAAAGGCAGAACATCTTTGAGAACTTGGTTTGGTAATGATTCCTTAGATATAACACCCCATGCACAAGTAACAAAAGAAAAACTAAAGAGGAATTAGATCAAAATTCCTCAAAATTAAACACTTTTTATTTTTTAATTCATCTTTCGTGTTCCTGTAAAAAACAGTTTATACACAATGATTTCCATTGAGAAAACTGTGAGATCCAGATTATGTGTCTATACTCCACCTGTCAAAATTGCAAGGACATTTCAAAATAGAGATGGGATTATTATTCTTGAGAAAATGGCACACAAGTAATGTATTAGTATTTCGTACCATGTATTTCTTTCTTTTTTGTGTATGTATGGTACAGTGGATTGAACCCAGGGACATTCTACCTCCAAGCTATACCCCCAGCTCTATTTTTAATTTTTTTTTATTTTGATTGTTTGTTTTTTGTGGTACTGGGGGTGGAACCCAGGGACATCTTACTTCTGAGCTACACCCCCAGCCCTATTTTATTCTTTTATTTTAAAACAATGTCTTTTAGCTGGACGTGGTGGCACATGCTTGCAATCCCAGTACTTGGGAGGCTAAGACAGGAGGATCGCAAGTTGGAGACCAGCATCAGGAACTTAGCAAAACCTGGTTTCGAAATAAAAAATAAAATCGGGCTGGGAGTTCAATCCCCAATACCACGTGCGCGCACACACACACACACACACACACACACACACACACACACTCACGAAGTTGTGGAGGGCTTTCCTAAATTGCTGCGAAGTTGCAGAGGGCCTCCCTAAATTGCTGAGGCTGACCATGAACCTACAATCCTCCTGTCTCAGCCTCTCAGGTATTGGGATTATAGGTGTGTGCTACCTTGCCTGACAATGTATTTCTTTTTAATTGAGTTGGTCATTCTCTTATGAATAAATAATGTATTTCATTTTATTCCCTACTGTTAGCTTTTGAAAATTATGTATCATGTTCTCTCATTATTATTTTAGTATTGGATTTCTATAGCTCAGAACAAAACTAAAACAAAGTTCCTCTTCCCTGTTATTTCAGAATTAGAATGTTTGTATGTAAAGTGCCTGTTACATTTTCTGACACGTAGCAGACACTCAGTAGCCAATGTTTGTTCTATTTTACTAATGCTATTTTCATACAGGGCCAATTACTTCTCCAACAACACAGTTACACATTTATGGCGAGATCCCTGTGACAGTCTTCTGTAAGCTTGGGCTTTGCTTAGTGGCCACTACTTTCTGAGGCTCTCTTTGTTTCAGTGATAGTAATTCTCTCTTTATGATCTGCCATAGAGCACCAGCACTCCCTTTTTTTCTCTGTAATCGGGTTATTTGTAGGCTAATCACAATTCTTTCACATAAGATGTCTTCCACTTCTTCCCTATGGTGTTCTTTCCTGTTGGTTGCCTAAGGCATGTGGAGTTCATAGCAAGGACTCAAAAAGTAACTACTGCAGTGACTAGAATATTTCAACAACTATTTGTTTGTTCTTAAAATGTCTACACTTGCTCAACATATTTTTATACTTTTATTGGTGATTGTAATTATACATCATAATGAGATTCAAAGCGATACAACTATACATGCATACATCACTTGGTATATTTCCCTCCACATCTTAAAAGCATATATTTATTTTTTAACCTTACTGGTTTAATACTATGAATCACCATTAATGCATAGTGATACTTTGACAAGTCATTTAGTGACTCTTTAAAAATATTCCATATGTATTTATTTTTCTCTACTGCTATCAGAAAAACCATGGACAATGAATAAGTTGAATGCTTTTGAACTGGTGTTAAATTAACCCTTAGGGTACTGTGCAGGCCTTAGGGCCATAGAACATAAAGCAACAGTGTTTTTCCTAAATAAAACCTTATTAACAAAACAATGGTTCTGTGACACATATACTGGTCTAGAGTGCTCAAATGTGTTAAGTAGCATTCTAGATCACTTATTTTAAATTAGTGACCAAATAAGATTAAAATCCTGGATTGACTACAAAGTACACAATCAGCATACTGCTTAAATATCTTTATGCTATGCACAAGAAACCATTTCCTTTATTAACCCATTCTTTTTAAATTCATTTCTAAATGACGTAGGATATTTTTAAGCTTGCCTTTCATCTCAACTAATTTTTTTTAGCTTTGTCCTCTGAGAATATGAATTTATTCTTCCTTAAATATCTACTATTAACAATGTCAGCATGGATTTTGATGGTATTAGTTTAGCCTAGTGATTATAAGTATGGCATATTCTGGTTTGGTATCTCTACTAGAGACATTTGGTGTACAGGGAATTTTGTAAATGGCACAATTTGCCCAGTAATTCATTGTGAGTCTGACCTGGGGTAGCTGGTAACTATAATAATAGTTGATGTCTGCTATCCTCTTTTTTTTATTTCAGTCATGATGCCTTTGCTTTTATATTTGAATGAAGTATAGTGTTAATAATTCCTTGTGACTTTTATGTTCAGATTGTTTGAAAGCAGCTCAAAATTCTTTCATATATAATGCCTCCTGCATTAACAAAACACAGAAAGAACACATATTTTTAAACATTTATATCATTAGACAAGAATTTTCATTGTCTTAAAAGCTGTAAAAATAAATGGTCTGTATAAGATAACCTTTCTGCATTCCCATATTCTATTTAAATGTTAGTTATTATGAAAAGTTAATATAAACTATGAATTTTATTCAAAAGGCACAACTGATCTTCTTCCCAGATCTCGTCAGTCTCTTATACAATTTATAGATATTGATGCCTCTAAAGAGTACTAACATTTTTCTGAGTTTTACTGTTGCTTTTAACATTTACTCAAACTGAAATGTCCTAATAGATAAAAGTACTTCAACCACGCAATAAAATGCACTCAAATTACAAAACTCATATGAACATTTACCAGATCACACAGTTTTATTGTACAGCTACATACAGTGCAGTTTATATTGTACTTCTGCCTAGCAGAAGATTCAAAAGCTTGATTAAAATTTGGCCAAGAAAAAATCTTTGTCAGTATTCAGCTGAATGGCTAGACATTTGATTACAGTAATTATGTCCCCCATTGAATTGTCAGTATTTTGTGGGCAACCCTACGTTTTACATTTTATCCTATCCTTAAAAGTACACATACTAATTTGATAAAACTAAATCATTTAATTGAATAGGAAATAAAATTTCTTCATTATGATTTATGAATAAATTTATTTGAAACCTAAGTGGTTCATCAAGTGTGAGAAATCGGTACATCTTGTTTTAGGCATAAATTTGCTTACTTCATTGACACTATATAACATTGAGCTTCATTTCCTTCTTTAAATTTTATTCTATTAAAATTCCCCTGGCAGTTTATTTCACAGAGAGAAAATTAATACTTTCTATGAATCTTAAATTATTTATAAGTGATTACCTCAATATATTTTGTTGGAAGATATCTGAGAGGTTAATTTATGCTTACTTGTTGGGCTATATTTGTATTAAGCTTTTAGTGTATCTCAACAAAACAGCCACATAGAGGAGCTCTAACCCAGCAAAAGAATAAATCACTTGTTAAACAGAATACCATAAGGATATTTTTCCTCTTTCGCAACAGAAACCAAGGAGAGCTTTAACCATTTTTACATAACTAAAATCACATCCTTTACATGACTCTCAGAAATATGTTTGCCTGAAGATTATATAAGTCACATTCCAAATAATTTATAGCAAAAGGCATTTTTTTCTTTTTTCCAACTAACTGGTGTCACATTCTATCCTAGCATTAAATCACATTTCAATGGCTAGAGATTTTACTTCAAAGCAATTGTACTTAATGAAAATGACTATGAATTCAAGTGGTTGCATTCATAGGCTACAGTAATGATGGGAGAAAGTACTCATAAATTGTGTAAAGATGAAAGTTTCAGATCAAATCTTTAATATTGCATATTGCCTGGGTAGCAATTACTATTTTTTTAACTCTCTGCCCTATATGGAGTCTCTGCCTGTTTGGTAATTTTAACTAAACTAGAAGATTTGTTTTGTTTTGTTTGTTATATTATAAAATGAAATGTAAGTGAAAGAAAGTATCATTACATACATGTATTATAAATGATAGGAAATCATCCTTTTTTTTTTTTTT